>JACEGR010001567.1:0-161854 GCA_014170235.1 Listronotus bonariensis | reverse complement strand
AGAGGTTTACGATACTTGAACCAGATTTTCCACGTATTGAGGTAAAATGTTCCCCATATTTTTCGCAAAATTTTTAAAAATGTGTTTTTTATTATTAAAATAAGCTACGGAGAGATGTGATGAAAGATGAGGAATCATAGCATATCATACAGTCTCTAACCATATCATATCGGTTTTCAGAAAAATGGAATTTTCGAGTAGATAACTGGCGCCGGATTTTGATGTTTTTTATGATGTCAAGAGTTTATCTTGCTTTTATGTTTAGATACGCTCTGACTAATGTAGAAGTAAAGAGTTTTGTTTACCAAATATTCGGTGGTGCCGATAGGCCGTGTTTTATTGCCTAGGGACCGTGTAAATACCTTAGATAAACCTATTTTTATTTGCATTGCTCATGCATAAGTATTTCCTGTTATTTAGTTGTTTATATATGCATAAATGGGTAATCATACAGGATGGTACCAATAAATACGCCGATTTTCTCTTTTTATCTTAACATTGTAGATTTCTTGTATTCTTTAATTTTAGCAAATTTTTCCAAAGTCTTATTGTATTTCTATTGTTTCGAGAAAACTAATTTATTTTTCTTTCTTTTTAGGTAAGTTTCAGCAGACAATGATATTGTTACGGTTCTTTAAGTAGGTAAGGAAAACGTTTTATTCACTGAAAACCTATATTCCGCCCCCCTTTCTAAAATCTGAACCGTGCGGTATATTCTAATACAATTTCGGAAAAAAAATATCTCCCACAAAATGCTGGCACTTTAATGATAACCTAAATACCTAATTTAGTTTCAAGAAAATATTAAATAATTAAAACTGACTTTATCACTTCTGGAAATATCGCCATCCAAATCAAGTATTCAGGTAACTATTAAAGTACCGCCATTTTCTATTGTGTAAACCTATTGACTTTATATTCTGGGGTTATGAAGTACTTGTCAGGAGCTTTAAAATAATGTGCCACAACACCTCCCCTTCCCTTTTATTTTTTTTCAATATGGCGCTCAGCTGTTACATTGGAATTAAAATTTGTCATTGATATGTCCAAAAATGAACACCTTGCTCATATACGGTTTTCCAAATTTTTTTGAATATACCGCGCGGTTTAGAGTTTGGAAGACTCAAATGGATTTTAGGGCCTCACTGTATGAGTAAATATACAGTAAGGTCCTTCCCCTTGGTTTTTTGAAAAAACAGTTTTATAACACGCTCTATTCTTCTCCATCACAAAGCCAAAAATACCCTATTTTATTTGAAGGATTATTGTAAATGCTGGTGATACGGTTTATCACCCAGTATATTTATCCCGTTTAAAAAGATTTCCTGTTAGCCAGGAACTAAGCTATCTTTTACCGCCGCTAAAATCCGATGATAATTATATTTTTTTAATTTTGCACTTTGGCCATTTGATCCACAACTAGGTGAATGCAATTCTCGCGATAGTTGAAGCGCGTGGAAGTGACGTCACTATCCGTTGTGCGGAATCGATAATTTCAACATAAAATGAATGAACAATTCCCGCCAATACGTCGCCCGTTCTAAAAGGTCATCCCACACTATCGGTTTTATCATTTGTATGGAGTTTTCGCAGACACATCTTTGTTTTTGTCTAAATATACTTTTATAAATGTACATATATAGTAATCAAAGAGCTTTCGAGCGGTCATTATTTAAACTGTTTAAAACAGGTGATGTTTAAGTTTGGAAAAGCCTGAGTATTCGAATAAAATAATAATTTAACCCCTAAAAGTCACTGGACTCTAGTTTCTAAACTCTGGTCTGTCAGATGGACACCAAAGTGACATTAGGTCAACAGCGATGGAAGGAATTAATGCTCTAAACAGCTCCAAATCATAATTCGTTTGTTTTTGTTTTTATTTTAAGGTACCAGCAACATTTCACAACATTTATTTCTTATTAAAATTTTCTTATAAACACAATGGATAATACGATAAAAGTAAATTTCATGCGCCATTCATATTTTGTTTTAAAGTGCTAAAAGCCACTGGACTCTAGTTCTTAACTCTGGTCTGTCAGATGGACACCAAAGTGAAATTAAGTCAATAGCGATGGGAGGAATTAATGCTCTAAACAGCTCCAAATCATAATTTGTTTGTTTTTGTTTTTATTTTAAGTTACCAGCAACATTTCACAACATTTATTTCTTATTAAAATTTTCTTATAAACACAATGGATAATACGATAAAAGTAAATTTCATGCGCCATTCATATTTTGTTTTAAAGTGCGCGAGTTCATTTCATATGTCGCACTTGCCAATACATAAAAATATCACTGGCGTTTTAATTAAGTGCTAAATAATACGTTATACGATTTTTGTTTAAACTACGTGGAATAACCGACATATAAACTATAAACAACAATAATTTACTCTTTTATCAATTATATAAAAGACGCTTACAACAGCAATTTAAAATAGTTTTTGACCTTTTATCTGACCCCATTTACTTTTTCCCAAATTTAGTGATTTCACAATATTAATACATTGTTACGATTTGATTTAATTACAGTGTTTATAATTCGTGGAATATTTTTTTTTGATAAACAAAGGATATACAAATTTCCTACTGACTAATTTCGAATTTTTAACTGGGCCACAAAATGCAAAAGGACCCAGTGGTCCGGGGTCAAGAACAGCGACATTGTTACCATGTGAAATTAGAAAAATATTTTATCATTATCGAAAGCATAAATGTTCGACTTTTAAACTTATGGTTTTGTATGTTTTTATCGAAGGAGGTCAAAAAAAGTTGCAACATATTAGCATGCCAGAAATAATTAACATAATAATTAAGTAAATATTGCACTTTTGTAGTATATGTATAGTCAGTAAACCAGACTGATAGAGTAAAAGTTTTTTGAATAAATTATTTAAATATAAAATGCGATTTTGTTAACTTAAAAATTGACTATAAATAGAACATTTTTGTTAAAGCAGTGGGTTATCATAAAATAATTTTTATAACTAGTTTTTCAATCTGTTGATAGAGTCACCCTTTGTGGTTAGTACAAAAACATATCAAAGTGCCCTAGTATGACTATCCTTACATTCTTCAGCTGATAATATATAGGTACATTGAAAATAAAACTAGGCTTTTGGTTTAAGCCACTGATAGACATATACTACGTCGGCAGATTCCGCTTTCAATTACCCCAATTTGGCCTATGGAACGCCAGCTGGCTCGCGTAAAGCTTAGTTCATATTCCTACGAAATGCGAATTGCGCATCGTCAATTTCGAACCACACATTCAAAATTGACCAATTAAAACATGTTTCGCTATTCGCATTTCATAAGAATATAAATTAAGCTTTGCGCGAGCCAGCCGGCGTTCAATAGGCCAAATTTGCGTAATTGGAAGCGAAATCTGTCCGCGTAACAAATATCTATCTGTGGTTTAAGCATTTTAGCAACCAACATAAATTGTTTAAAAAACTTACTTTGTTGCGTGCAACGCAAAAATTCTTTGGTGTGAAGTAGCTTTAATAAAGTTTTAGCATCTTTGTAATACATTATACTTTAATACCAATGTTGAGAGGTATCTTCTATTGGGTATTGTTATGTTTTGTTATTCGCACAATAATGGTCTGAAATCTATTACAGAAAGTCGAAAAGATCTTTATTTTATGATGACTTTTAGAATCTTATAGCTTGATATTCCCTAGATGACATGTGATTAAATTCTTTGAATACATATTACAATAAATAAAGCATTTTATGTCCTTTTTGACACCCTTGTTCACTACAAGGCCATTTATGGGCACGTGACTAGGTTTTTATTGCATAGAAAACTTCACTAAAATTTGAGTTTCAGCCATGCATCAAAAAAGGCAAATTTTTTATAAAAAGACTTTTAAAATTCTTGCGTGCAATGCGAAAAATAGTTTCGTGTAGAATAGCCTTAATATACAGGGTGTCCCAATTCTGTTTTTACACGAAATAACTTTGCCCCCGTACAAGATACAGAAAGAAACTAAATAAAGGGTTTAAAAACGTATATTTTACTAACAGTATTAGTAAATATACAAGGTGTCCCAAAATAGTCATTCATTGTCAAGTAGATTTTTTAAAGGAGCACCCTGCCTATTTTAGCTATTAAATTCTACATTAAATATGTGTAATACACTATACGTCAATTATTGCTGGTCTTTCAGATATCAACGGCATGTTGATATACTTATTAACGGTAAAAAAATACTATTTTGGTTCTAAATTTTTTAAATCATCATGTTACTCCCAGAGTAACAAATAATATGATTACATGTAAATAATTACCTGCCATTCTAAGACCTACCAATAGGTAGGTCATCTGTTTATTTTAGATACATATTTACTTACTTAACATAAAAACTAGCAATAATGTATTGCTAGTTTTTATTCACCACACCATCGCTGGTTGTCTTTGAGGCACCTTGTATGTTTATCAATACTCTCAATAAAATTATTGTGTCCAAACATTATTATTTTCAATAATACTACTTTCTTGGACTTCTATTGTGTTTATTTTTAACTAATACACGACGATTCTTTATCACTTGAAAACGGTTGGAGATTATTACCATCCGAAACGTCGTGTATCAGTTAGAAATACAGACAATGGAAGTGAAAACCTTAAACAAACATTATTATCTTAAGGTTATTTTGTATTTTGTACAGGGGCAAAGTTAGTTGTCCAAAATAGAGTTGCCACACCCTGTATTTATATTTTTATAATAAATTATATTTTAACGAAAATGTGGAAAAAACATCGTTTTCTATTGAGTACTGTTGTGTTCTATTATTCGCACAGTAGTGCTTAGAAAGCTGTCAGAGAATTTTACCACCAGCCCTCTTGCAAAAGACGAAAAGATCGATATTTTGTGATGACTTTCAGAATTTTAATAGCTTCATATACTCTAGACCTATGCTTGAATTCCCCGTAAAATATATTAGATATGTCATCATTATAATGTCCCCTTCAGTATTGTCTACCACACAGTCAAAAGCAGGGATATGTTTGTCAACCCGTGTGAGTTTTTTCTTATAACTTTTTTTTAATATAATACAGAGTTCCCCACAATAGGCTACCCATTTTAATATTTAACTTAATTTTTTTTAGTTTACTAAACAAAGTTTTTAATATACTAAATTAAAGCCAACTCTTTGGGATTTATGATATCTTATGAATATTTGGCTAATTTAATTCTAACTTTTTAAAAATCATGTCTTCTAAATGACCTCCACCAACTTCAACATATTTTTCATTATTAGATAAAAAGTGGTTCGTTACACGGCGTATCAAACCTTCGTTTATTCCTTCAACTTCGTCACAAATTTGGACTTTGAGTTTCTCGATTATACCTAAACGACTCGCAAGCACTGGCTTTTAAATACCCCACAGGAAAAAAATCGGGTGCCGTTTAATGAACCATTTTTTTATCTAATATTGAAAAATGTATTGAAGGTGGTGGAGGTCATTAAGAAATCGGGATTTTTAAAAGTTAGAATTAAATTAGCTAAATAATTTATAAGTTATCATAAATTTCAAAGAGTTAGCTGTAATTTAGTTTAATAAAAAGTTTGTTTGGTAATCTAAAAAAAATAATTCAAATATTAAAATGGGTAGCCTATTATGGGGAACCATGTATAAATTTCGTCTTTACTATCGTTTTTACGTCTCTTATTTGAAAAAATTATTTTAAGATTAATAACAAACATATACTTGACATAAATATTGTGTTTACTAATTTTGTGTAGATCAGTTTAAGAATTACAATATAATAAAGGTATTTAATTGATGATAAGATTAGGGAAATGTGTACCAGATCTAAGGCGCCAAATTTATACACAAATGGTGTTATTTGAATTAGGTATTTAAATTTATTGGAAAACAATGTATTTTCATCTTTAACTCTTTTATACGATAAACCTATAGGGTTTTTTTCTGATTAAAAAGAACATAATAAACGTTGTTTTAGCATAACTTCTTTTTTTTTACAAAATCGCGGATGATTCTTTTAGAAAATGGACAAAAAAACGTTTTGAGACTTGTGACCTGTGTTATGTTTTGTATTTTTGCTGACTGAGCACAAATTCATGGTTACTAAAATGCGGTTTTCGCAGGAAGCCTTTAGATCTTTTTGTAGTTTTTTTATCATATCCTCGTCATTTGGTTTTCACATTTTGTTAACAGAATCACAAAATGGCCGATTTTCCAATATATGGCAACTTTTTGTTTTAAATAAAACACCGTATATATTTTCCCTGCCCTGGGGCGTCGCAGTGTTGTTCCAGGGGCGTCGCATATTGATGGGACAAAGTGGAGTGAAGGTATTTTAGAAGAAAAATCGACAGAAATGAGATATTTTTCTTAAATATAAGGTAAAAAGGAAGTAAAAAAAAGTTTTTTCCCTTCATCTTTTTATAGGATAAGACAAAGAAATCAATTTATACTTGCTGTCCTACTCCTAATGATACATTGGAAGGGGCGCAAAGTAAAGTAAAGTTGGTGTTAATGAAATGTCACAACAGATGGCGAAGATATGATATAAAAAATGTAATGGTTCCTGCGAAAACCGCATCTTTATAACATTATTTGTTATAAATTTATTCGCGATTAAAATGGGTCAAAATATAGTCTGACACGACGGACAACCTGTATTTTACATTATTTTAATGGATGTAAAAAGCGTATTGGGAAAATAATATGAGCCACATTAAACTTATTGTCAAACTGTAATTACTAGTAAAAGCGGTAGTCGCAAAATGCCAAGCCTATGAATAATACTTAATAACAAATTTAACTCGTAATTATTTCGCGCGTCTGGTGCAAGCCAGTGTTTCCAGGATGAACGAAACTCGACACCGGCGTCATGAATAAAACATTTCATTGACTGGCGCGAAAAGAAAAAACCAATTAAACGCATTTTTGGAAGTCATTAAAGACTTAGAGAATGCCTATGTATGACTAATCGGGCGTTATTGCGAAATTCTCGGGAGTCGAGATGAGACACGACGAAGATTGCCGACTGTGGCCGAGCGGATTTAAAAGGACACGTCATCTAATAAATTTTATGGCCACTACAAGTGAATAAATGGACGAGAACAATAAATATTATGAGATACTATAAAAGGAAAGGTCAAATGGATAAAATGAATGACTATAAAAAGCCGGAAAAATGGAAAAAATGTCGCACTTCATGGGGACGTGTTGCTATGTATAGTGTTCATTAAATTAATGCCACTTGATATAAAAAGTCATTAATATTGACTTAATGAATAATATTGGTTATTGTATTTATTTCTAAATCACAAAGTTATAAGAACTATCTGAAATTAATAGTAACGCCCCTTCAAAGACAGAAAAAATAATTAAGATGTCATTTTGTTGGTTGACAAATTATAAATTGATTAACTTTTTTATTTTTTATTGTACAAGATAAATAAAAATATTACTTTATTGAATTAATTATGTAGTTTCTAAATCAATAATCAGATTTTTATTGTGTTTAGGGTATACAAAAAAATGACTTTTTAAATGAAACACTCTGTATTTTGTACTATTAAAATGATCTTTTAAAGTACTTTAAAAAATAACACATTTAACATATCTATCTTTATTAATTTTGCACATAATATGGTCGTACAAATGATGTTTAATTTCCATGATATCTATAGAAGTAAACTTACTGCTGTGATATACCAAAGGCGTGCGGTGAAATTTTAGGCAAGGGGGAGTAATTTCTAAAAATGTACATATTTGTAATGTAATTCGATTCTTAAAATCGTTAAGGATGTCATCACAAAAACGTGGCTGCATTTACAGGTTTTGGATAAGTTTATTTTTAATAAACCACAGCGATATCTGTGAAAGTTTTTCCTGTCCCGTTGAATTTCTTACAAAACTTTTTATACGTTTAAGTGTTAAAAAAATGAACTCTTACTGATACACTTGTAGCAGGTATTCAGTACTGTTATTAAGACACAAACCACACATTAACACAACCTATTCTTACTTCTCATTTGTTTAACATTTTCCCGTATAACTGAAGTTGACGAAATTGGATGTCCACATCCGTAATGTTATCCTCCATTTCATATGAGACACGACACACGGATAGCAGTTTAAAAGTCAAAACAAAGCTGCTTCAACAACAGCTTCCGCGCCCGATTAAAATACGCGACTGCTCATCCAGTAGGCTGCAGGTGGAACGAAGAGTTCATTAACCTTTCGCACTTGGATGAGCACGAAAACACGCAAAGAAACTATGATTTAGAAGTTGTCGGTCGGGCCAGCTTTTAATAGGTTTTCTGTTGTTGCTCGGTAGGAGTCAAGGTTGCATTTGTTAAAAGCTTGATAATTAGGGTATTTTAAACTTTTTGATATAGCCTAAATAAATGTTTCCTATCTTAAATATAAAAAGATTCCATGGACTGCACGCCACTGTAATATTCTTACTTAATTTTTAATTATATTAAAATGTGCTTATCTAGAAGCTTATGATTGCCTAAATAGAAGATATTTTGGCAGACTTTTTTGTACACATTTAAAATTATAAAATGCGTAATAAAATATACGAAGTCAAAGTCAAATGATATCACTATAATAACCGCGTGTCGCATATGAGATAGTGAGAACCATTAAGTACAAGAATATTATTATATATAACCAAATACATAATCAAGGCCGTTGATAAAAATTTATTTAATAAATACCATCAAAATTTAGTAAGTTACTGATCTGCAGCTTATCTGCTTATAAAGGGTAAGTTGTAATAATATTAACCCAAAAAGATTGGCTAATCTGATAGTATTTACTTTTGTTTAAAATGCATTTGTATTTATTGGCAATAGCTTACTTTCATGACTTCACCCCACATTTAGAGTATTCTATGGGTCCTAAGTCCAATGTTGCTAATATGGCCCTTAACTGCCTTTCCACATTAGCGGAAGCCGGGGAATTCGGGCCACGTTCGACGCTATCGAAGTGTATGGAATCTTATGAGACCTTTCACACGCTGAGAACGCGGAAAGTCGGTTGTGCGCGTAAAAGGACTCATAAGACTCAATCCACTTCGATAGCGTCGGACGTCTCCCGGATTCCCGGCTTCCGCTAATGTGAAAAGGCTAGTAAAGGTAATATCCCTTGGAACACACACAACACACAATTATATAAACCAACCATGATTTAATTTATTATTGCTGTTGTGGGCACACGACAAGTTTGATAGGTCGCTAATTTTATATAAATGATGGTGTAATTTTTTGTGATATAAGTTAGTAGTAAATTGGTCATATTATGCACGTCGTGTCATTTCAAAACATTCAATGCGGAATTTTCACCAATGCGAGGGAAGGGAATGTTTACATGCAGGCATTCTTTCTCCAATCTATACCTGCTAGTGCTTAACACACTGAGAGTAAATTTGAGCGTATCGAGCTGGCACAACATGTATACGGATTAATTCCTTTGTTAATGTATTATGGAGCTTTAAATTGTTATCAAACGTTCAAGTTATGTGTAATTGTGTAATCTTCCAAATCTATTGTCATATTTTAATCCGTGGAATTTTCTTATGATAAATAAATACGGTTTAAAGGCAAAAATAACAATATAGGTTAAAAAACAATGCATATCATGTAAGTACGGCGCAATATACCTACAATTTAATATATTTCGACATATTGTTTATTTACATAGCAAATCCACGAGGTTAATTCATATCGTAAAACTGCATAGTCGTGGTTCGTATGAGTAAACACGTTATTTTGAAAAACGAAAGTAAATGATTCGCTTTCCTAATACTATCGCGGAAATTTTGGCGTTTGATGAAAATAAACTGAACTTTGAACACTTTTCGAGTTCAAATTTAATGTGTAAACTGCGCGGAAATTTTTAATAAAGAAGGACAATAAAAAGGGCGATAAAGGCTGTTTAAAGGGTTGATATTTTAATTTTTATCATTATAATTAAATAACTACGTTACAGCTGTTTTTCGACGATCGTTTTTTATTTTAATTTTTGGAAGTCTTACTTTTTCTTGAAACTCTTTCAGATTTATTTCGGTTTTTGACAATCAACTTAAGAGGTATGAATGATTGACCTAGGTATGGTACCGAAGGGCATTTATGACAGTTGGCTAATACAGCTCGGTAAATTATACCATTGCCTATACCTAAAACACTACACAGTTACAATGTGTAGCACTATAGGCCCCAGGTACAGTTGCGTTGTAGTAAAACTCGCTCCGTTTTTGTAGCAAATAATGTGCAATAGTATTTAATACTTTTGTAGCAGAGCTTCATGTTACCGTTTTCAATACTACTATAATGTAGTCAAGATTTATATTTGGATACCGTTGTTAGCTACTATCATTCACTTAAAAATTTTAGGGCTCGTTGATTTTTATAACAGATAATTGATGACAAAAATTATACTTAGAACGTCAATAATAAACATATTTAACACCATTTTTGTGCTACACTCTTATAGCACCTTTCTATTATTGTTTTCGTATATAAACTCTAAAGAATTCTACTTAGCGTTATTTTGTAGAGAGTGAATGGAAGTTTTTCTTCCATAAAGCAATGCCTATACCGAAACACACAAAAACAAAATAAAAACGTTTTTTCTTTTTAACGCATATTTTTGTCCAAAATAACTGTTTTTTCATTTAAAACGTCATATGATGAAAAATTTCATCTCCTACAACTTTTCTGTTGACTACTACCTGGAAAAAACGCGTAGATTTCGGCCTAACCACAAAAAACTATAACAATAAAACCCCTTTAACGTTATAGTTCCTTTTTACCCTCTTTTTTGTACATAATCCCTAGCCTATTAGGTATGGAACATGATACACAAAATATACTTAAAATCTTGTGCAGAATCCAAACATGTAATAATATAAAGGGTGTTCCATTTAAAATAAGCAAGTTCATACGCACGCATAAACCACTAAAAATTTTTTAGTGGTTTTCTTTATTGTTTTGTGTTGTAGGGTTTTGTTTAACACAAATACATAAATACATTTGAAAAAGCAAGGTTTTAAGTATGTTTACTTTCATTAAAAACTTTTCGATTTTGTGGTTCGGCTGTCGTTCGGTTAGACGAACAATTCCGAAGTGAAAATAAGACCAAAATAGGGCACGACCTAAAACCGACATAAATAAAGCCAGTCAGTCACTATACTTATTGAGGGAGTCCTTATTCTACCACGCATCTGCTCCAGCACAGGTGTCAAAATAAGGCCGTTATTATTAGTATCGGGCCTTAGATCACTGTGCAATAATTCTCTATTATTACTTAAACCTAGTGCTAAAATTTAAAAAATATATCTCTAGTACTTTTCAAAATTTTCTAATAGCACACTCACCGTGAATAACCCTGTATACCATTTGCAAATTATTTTAATTTTGGGGAAAATCGTCAGGGTTATCATATCACCCTGTATACAGTTTAACTAATCAGTTAGTGAGTTACGCATCAAGAGGCAGCTTTTGGGAGTTGTATAATAATAGAAAGTCAATGCCAAGTGAACCATTGTTATAAGTTATAACGCTCCGAATGTAAATCTTATTAGGACTCGCATAAAAGATCTATTAATACAATCGTCGAATGGTTTAAAAAAAGTGTGAGCTGAATTTTTAGACAGATAACAATAAATTTTGTAAATCTACGGCAGTGTGAAATATAAAAAAAAGATATAAATAATGGTCGGTGGCCTAGTTTTGGGTAGAGTGGGTGGCAGGTATTTATAAATGGGAATGAAAACCATTAAAGCTTGAAATAACGGCGTTAAAAAAGCTCTGGGTTTGTGTCTTATTTTGCCACCTACAAAGCCGGAAGTTGCAATGTTTTGTTTCTGTTTCGAGTCATTATGGCCGATCATGGGTGATTCTTAACATGATTGATTGTTAAGATGGGATGTCGTACATAAATCAACCAAACATTTTAAGTAGAATTAAAAATACATTTTCAACATCAAAGAGTGCTTAAATTCCGGTTTTCATTTAAAATGTCATAATTTGGTGTACTTCCGGTTGTAAAACATTTTACAAAATAGATCTAAAATTACAATAAAATAAACTGTGTGGTGTTTCAACTACGTTGTTTGGTTAAAACTATTACTATAGAAGCGTTAAAGCGACTTAACATATACCTACAGTACGTTTTTGATTTAATAAAATATATAAAGGTAGTTCTACCGATACCACAAGAGTCAAATGAATGCATAAGATAATTTGACTACCGTGGTATTTTTATTTGGCAACGCTGCGTAAAAACAATGGAAATCATACGCAAAAAACTACTGCACAAGCATCTTTTAACAAGTTATAGGTTTTAAATTGTTATGCTTATTCACTAATAAAATCTCTAAACCACCCTTATCACCAAAAAGTATATTTGATTAAAAAGGCAAACAATCACTGAAAAAATTATAACAAATTCGTAAAGCATGAAAAGTTTCTGTCGACCAACCTGTCAACTAACGGAAGTATTGATACATCGGATTATTGTCGTCAAATTGTTCACCTAAAAACACCCGGAAAAAACATGTTTTCCAGTTATATTCCAGCAAATATTTATTATCACTTATTGGATCTTGTAACCGAAAAACGTATTGGACTGTCATCAATTTTTTTATGTCACATATACCGTATTCGATTAACTTTTTCGGGCGCAGCATAACACTTCGGCGCCGTTGCCACATGTCAGTCACATAGCATATGTTTCTTAATTATTTATTAATTACTCCTATCACAAGCTTTGGAGGTAGGATTTTAATTAGCCACAATGTTCAGAATTGTTTTTTCTTCCGCTGATAGGTACATCTTTAATTGAAATCTGAACATCAGTTTTTGTAAAGTAAAATAAAATCTGCGATTTGATTTTTGTAATATTTATAACTTTTTTCAGTTTTCTTGAAAATTTAACTGGTTGATATTCTTATTGAAAAGTACCAGTATGCTAAGTTCCATAATTTTCTGAACATTAATTCTTACACCGGTACTACTAACTTAAGCCGTTTTCCCAAAAAACCCTAGACCCTAAAATGCCGTTTTTGGAACTTGTTGATGGACGCTTAAGAACGATGAAAAAACAAATTTTTTTAGCAGTCATAGAAAAAGATAATGCTAACATTGTTCCTCATCCAAATAAGTCTTGATTAAATTTTTTCAATAATATTTATTAAACGGTATTTTTCCACTGAGCACATTTATGACGTGAATTAATAAAGAGGTACTTAAAAATATATCTTACATTCCTGAAGATCAAGGAAAACAAGATGTTTTACATAAACTCTTGTTTAGCATACTAATTAACGCAATATTGAAAGTATTGATTTTTCTTAAGAAAATTTTAAATTTCGGTGTCATTGGCTTAGAATAAAATTATCATTAACTTAATTGATTGGCAGTAAAAACAAGATACAAAAAAATTTAAAAATTCTTTTATCTGTTGTTGATTAATTAAAGAAGTAAAGTAAAAAATTACTTAAATTGTAAAATATATTTTGTGTTCGATCGGACGGAAATCTACATGTTTAAAATTCGTTATCTTACCTCCAAAATGCATTATTTCTGTAGATAGGTGGCGTTGCTGGGCAATTAGTGTACTTTTTCGACTATGGCCGTGATTTTTTTTCCGGATGCTTACCTTTTTTATGCTTTTGATATTCGCTAATGACGTTTGTCAAAGTCATCTAATCATACATGACAGTATGATACCATAGTAATGTATTAAACTGATATCAAATAATTTTAATGTTTATATTTATTAAACTAAAAAAATATATATTTTAGCCTATCAAAAACGAAAATAAAATAATTATTTTGATAGTAAAAAATAATAGTTTGTGCAATTCGTAGGAAAAGCAAATTTCCGGAATCTTGATGGCTGCTAGACCGAGCTGACGATGACGCCTATAGATAACCTACATTTAGATCCGCAGTGGCAAGATGCATTTTTCGGATTTTTACGACCTCGCGCAGTAAACAAATGAATGGGTGGACGAACATGCGCACTTAAAAGCCGTGGCAAAATACAAACACCGGCACCCCGTACCCTCCGTCCGCGGTCTGACCGTGACGCTCATTAGCTACCGTACTTCGAACAGAAAACTAGGACGCCGTCGATAAATTCTTTCCGATAATGCGGATAGTTTGTTTGGCACCAGGTGTGTTTACCCTCAACTTGCTTGCGTACAAACCGATTTTTTCGCCCATGAAATGTAACTTTTGCTTCGCGCAGGTTATAACATTGGCAATCCATCGTGATCAGTGATGACGCGTCGCCTAGCAAACTCCAGCATCGTCCGGAAATATATCGCTTTTCCTACTCGTTACACAATATATTTTTATTTCAAATTAAAAAAAAACTAAAAAATCTTTCTTTTTTTCAGGTAAGTTATGGCAGACAATGATTTTTTTACAATTCTTTAAGAAGGTAAGAAAAACGATCCAAATAATTACTTGGGTTTATTGTAAATATAGCTTAAAAACAGTAGTACAAAACACGGTACCTAATTTGTTTTATTTGTCAACTTTAAAGAAAAAATTACCTTATCTTGTTTTACCCATGCATAATAATTTAAAACAATTATTCATTTAGTACGAACTTGTAGGCGGACACTCTGTACATGGGTGGGCCAAATTAAACTTGCACACTTACTTTTTATTTGTTGCGCCACTTTTTATTTTTAAAGGGCTAATGGGTAGATGTGTTCTCTTAAAGTTTGCTAATTTAGGTCGAATAGATTTAGACAGGACTGGACTTACGGAACTTTTTCAAAAATACTGTATTTAACCTCGTTGCAGAAGAAATCGGATTTAGCTACAATTCAGCTAAATACGTTTTTCTTATAGGCAAACTATTGGTAATGATTTAGTTAAAGCAAATCTGTCAATAATTTGAGGATTCAGGAATTATGATTATTTTTGATAAATCAGGTGCTCCAAAAAGTACACTTAGCTCTCGGTTTTAACAGGAAACCTTTATATTAGTGTGCTTTGAAAATTAAAAATGTGAGGTTACCATGGTTCCCAAGTTGGATGCTGACACAACCTAACAGTAAATTAAATAAATTAAACGTATTAACCTAATTGTAGATAAATTCGATTTCTTTTGCAACGAAGTTAAATGCATCATTTATGGAAAAGTCCCGTAGATCCGGTCCTGACTAAATCTACTCGACCAGAATTGACAAACCTAGAGAAAACATACATATCTACCTATTAGCCCTCTAAAAATAAAAAATATAGGCGAAACAGATTAAAAGTTATCATTAGTTAAAATGGACGAAAGTTTAATTTGGCACACACTGTATATGTTTTTATGTAAAATATTAGTTAATTGGTTACCTTTACTTTTAAGGGCTTCTTACAGTTTGGCGCCAAACAATAAGTAATTATTTTTAAGTAATTATTAGAGAGATAGTTAAATTTAGTACTTCATTAAATGGTTGCGTAATTGGTAGTATTCCATAATTGTTGCTGTTTTTCTGTTGCTTGTTTGTATTTCTAAAATATTTATGAAATTTTCTAAGAATTCCTAGTTTATTTGCTTTTAAGTGGATAATTATTTGCACTATTATTATTATTATTTAATTTTCTGATAAAATCACAGTTAATAAAAAATAAATTAGGCAAATTAAATACATCATTAAATTTTAAAATACGATAAATTAAAATGCATAGTGGAAAAAATAAATTATTAAGCCACCTTGCGCGAAGAGGTGGAGGGTTTTTTTAAATTATTGTTCATGGAACTATTTGCCAAGGCAATCTTGCAAAAAATATTTGGATATTTTAATCGATTTGAATTTGTAGGTCCAGTTGTATACGGCTATATTATTTCCTAAAAACTTACATTAGGGCCAACAACACAGAATTTTACTGATTATAAAGTTTGATATTTTCTATCAATTTTTACAGGCAGATTGAATAACAGAAATTTATTTGCTGTTAAATAGTAGATACATGTAATTTATTCACTTACCTAAACGAAATGTATTTAAAAACTGGTGGTTTCGGATTGGTTTATTTTATAATAAGGGAAATAATATACCCAACAATATTATGAACAAGACTTTTGTTGGAAAATAGGTGAACGTACAATAATTTAAGAAAAACACGAGACCGCCAAGGACTAGGGTTATTTAAAATTATTGTCCATGAAACTATTTGCCAAGCCAATCTTGCAAGAAATATTTGGATAGTTTAATGATTAAGTTGTAGGTTAAGTGTTATAAGTCTAGATTATTTCCTAAAAAACTTACATTACAGCTAAAAACACAGAATTTTACTGATATTAAAGTTTAACATTTTCTTTCAATTTTAATAACTAGTTAGGGTAACAGACATGTATTCGCTGTTAAACAGCACATGTGGTTTAATCACTTATCTAAATAAAATTTATCCAAAAAATGGTAGTTTCTGATTGGCCTATTTTCTAATGAGAAAAAATAATATATTATTTATTACAAAAATGAGATTAATGTCGTAGTGCTTGTATTTTTCGTCGCAGAATTTAAATAAATCATTTTTAGGCCATGACTATATAATAGAGTATTCAAACTTAAGAATGCATTACATTTAATTTTATGTGATAATATTGTTTACTTTGGAGCTAGCCCCTCAGTTGTTTAAAATAGTCCAATTTTTTGACTAGATAGTAAAAATATACCTTCTAAACCTGACAAAAATCCGCTGTTACTCTCATTTGGGGAATTTTTTTTAAAATTCGTTTCGATTAAGTCTAAGTACAAGTTTAATACAGAACGTTAAATAAACATAAATATTCAAATATTTACTTAAAAATATATTTACTTTAACTTAAACGGTTGTTTATAAATTAATACGATACAGAAAAAAAAACAAGAAAATACCGCATTTTAATCGGTATTCCTGATACGGTAGTATGTTACATTTATATCTCGAGTGTTGTTACAATAAAGTTATCTAATGTTTCCTGGGATATTTAAAGTGGAACCTTTCAGAATCAATTCCCAAGTTTATTTTTATTTATTTATACTTTGAATTGGAGCCAAAAACTTTCTGCGTTTTTTTTATTTTTATCATATTTAAATTATTTGAAAAGGAAATCAAAAGATATTTTACAAGGTTATTCTACGAGGGTGAACAAAAACATTTCAATAATTTAATCATATATCGCGGATGCCCGGGCAATAAATCATTTTCTGCCTTTCTTACCAAAAATTTTGCATCTTTACATATTTAATTTGTGACATAAAAATACACCTATAATACTAAAAAATCCCAACCGTTTAAGGGGTGTCCATAAATTACGTGAGACATTTAGGGGGAAGGGATTGACTTAAATATTATCTAATCTTACCGTCAGGGGTGGGGAGGGGGTCTGTACCAATATTACGTAATTTTGTTTTCCGTAGAAACAGGAAGAAGTTAACGGGATTTGGGCAGGTCTTTCCAGAAAAAATGTATCCTTTGATGTAGTGGCACTTTTTGGGTCGATGGTCTTTTTTGCTCATCAAGGTCAAGGTCAGTTTCGGTTTCGGTCAGTTTTGGCCGAAATCGAAACTGTCGCCGAAACTTGAATTTTTGGCCTAAACTGACCGAAACCGAAATTTCGGTCGGACACTACTTTTTACATTCCCATAAATGTTATGTGAGATTCAACAGACAGACAAATCTCACCAGGAGGAAGCGGGATTCAAAAATGTAATTTATGTACGCCCCCTTAATTGTATAGCTAACATAATTTAAACACTGGCCCAAAAAATTAACATAATAATTGAGCCAGTAGCAGATTAAACAGTTTTTGTTCATCCTGCAAAAAAAAATAAAATCAATTAGAAGGTATTGTCATCAATAAATATAAATAAACTTTTCCACATATTTTGAACATGTCCACTAATCGGGACAAAAGCGCAAATTGTTATCTAAAAGGTCAACAGTTTTCTAAATTCTTAAAATAAGTCGACAAGTTTTCGAGTTTAACTTTAGTTTTTAGCATCCATATTGGAGAGTGGCCAGAAATAATCAGCTGTTTAATTTATCTTATTTTTATTGTATTGTATTTCCCGAATTATCTAGATGATTCATACGCGGAAATCTATTTCGTTGCCAAAGATACTTATAGGGCCAATTACGCAATTTGACAAGAAAATATGTCTTAAATTAATAAAATTTTGAGGTTATTCTCACCCGCTAATAGCTGCTTATAAATTTTGCGAAACACATACAGATAGGAATTTTGTAACCGTTGATACCTGTAATTATCCCTCGGACGTTGAGCCATCCGTCACAGATGTAGGTTAAATTTATTTCTGGCTCACAAAAGCTAATGTTCCTCGTAAATTTGATGAAATTGTTTAAAATCCCAGTCAACCAGATGAAAGTAATGGGATTAAATGCATAAATCATTGCCTACAGACGCAAACTGCCGTTTTATTATACACCAAGAAAAAACATCAAGTTATTACTAATTTGTAACTGCCTTGTTTAAATAAACCAATAGACCAGGGATGGCGAAGCTTCACGTATCAAAGTGCCATTTTTCTGAAGAAATGTTTAATAAGTTCGTAGACGTGCCATTACAGTCGGTGGAATTTAATAAGAGAAATCATAAAACCATAAACAAAATACCGCCACTCGTTTTTATATAGTTAAAACCCTTTATCATGCCGCGCCGCTTTGTCCTACTATCAGCGCAAAAAGGCGCCGGCAAGAGGCGTAATACAAATTTAAAGTCAACTTGGACTTGATAGTGCGGTGCGGCCTTGGTGAGGATATGTGTGGCCAGACCTTTACTTGTAACGCTGACTGTTAACCATTCTTTGTTTTATTTTGGTTGTTAGACAATGATGCCTAAATTTGTGTTCTAAAATTAAATGATTTCTTTTTAAAAGTGCTTGCTTTAGCGCCAAGACACAATCCAAAAATTGGGAGAGGAAAAACTACTCTCGTAACCTAGATAATAATAATATTGTGATACGCCCCTAATAATACTAATAAAAGCGATCCGTTCTCACATTATAGTCCAAGAGCCCGTAAGCAGTGGCAGACCTTACCGTCATTTTGTAAAAGCTGAGAGTTTGTCAGCGCATGCTCCCAACATAGGTAGAAGCGATGGGAGACTATGAAGTTTGACTTATGGTGGCTTTGGCAGGTACCAGATTCCAAAGCTAAATAAATTAAAACTTTTTTTAACTTTGGTCATTTTGTAAACGCTGAATTTTATATTATGTTACTTGGGTACCTATTAGAAAATATTTTCTTAGTCCAAGACAGTTTTGATAGTTCCAACCCCTTGGCAGACAAACATTTTGGGGTGGACCAATGGTCCGAGAAAGTCTTTTGTTATTTATTAAGATATAACAAAAAGTCTTGTATAGGATTTGTAAAGTTTTTAAATTGGCATGTCCTAAAAATATTTTCATGTATACAGAGTGTAGTAATTGGTATGAGGTTAGTTTTTTTTAAATGTTTTTTGGAATACTCTGTATAAATCAAAATATTTTAGGACATGCCTATTTAAAAACTCTACAACTCTTATATAAGACTTTTTGCCATATCTTGTTAAATAAGAAATATTAAACTTCATCGGACTATGGGGCCACACAAAAATGTTTGTCTGCCAAGGGGTTGGAGCTGTCAAAACTGTTTGCCGACTTGGGAAATATCTTCGAATAGGTAGGTCTCCAAGTAACATATAAATTCAGCTTTTACAAAACGACGAAAGTTATGTTTTAATTAATCAACCTTTGATACCTGGCACCTGCCAAAGCCACTTTAAGTCAAACTTCATAGTCTCCCATCACTTCTACCTATGTTGGGAGCATGCGCTGACAAACTTTCAGCTTTTACAAAATGACGAAGGTCTGCCGCTCACGGGCTCTTAGTCTATTATTATCGCATGACCATTTGAAAAGAATAAGATGTCATTGTTTAATTTGGATCAAACTTTTTAATAATCGTGGGACTGATTGTAGGCGCGGACGAAACAGTGAATCAGCTCAAAATGTCACCTGTTGGTGTAGATGGGTGTGGATCAGTACATAACTATTTTAAAAGTTCATTGATTTCTTGTTTTAATTATTTTACTTTCTTCTTTGAGATAACATGAAGCATTACCTTACACTGTGGGATTTGATCTCATTTATATGCGTTCATACATTAAAGGTGTAGGTAGTGGAAGATTTATTTATTAGATACTTTTAGCAGCTTTAAGGTAAATTACTAGCAGAATTTTAAAAATATACTTGCCTAAAAATAGTTATTTTTGTATAAGGAAAAGCTTTAGATTTTAGCTCGAGGTTGTGTTGTCTCCCGACACGAAGCAAAAGGAGACAAAAAACCGAGCGCTAAAATCTTTTTCTGTGGCGGGAAAAGACGACGACTTATATTGAAAAAACATATTATTAGAATATTAAAAACGGGTAAATTTAGTGTACTTGCTTAATAATTACCCTGTGTAATATACAAAGTATTTAAAAAGTAAAGTTTTTGTTTAAAACGTAAAAAATTAAGTTTGTTTTTCGGAATTTGAATAACATAATTCAGTCTTACACAATACCTCGTTAATTCACTTACTATATTTTATGGGATTAATTCATTTAAAACGCATAAATATGCCATTCATAACCGTGGTTAAACGAGTGTGAAACGTAAAGTATACATTAATTTTATGCATGCTCAATTTCGATCTCAAGGTCTTGCACGGCACGTGTATGGCGTTCTTATTAAAGTTGTTTTGTATAAAAGTTCATCTAACCCATAAAAACAAAACTACATATTTTATCGTAAAAATCCTATAGTTTTAGCCATAGGGATCTAATAAATACGCTAACTGAATATAAGGTAGATATTTTCGGTGTGAATAACCAGCCTTAAGACGGTTTTATACAGGGTGTTCAAAAGACTGATTTAAAAAGACGTTTTTTTTCTTAATTATATCGAAAATAATTGTTAAAAATGATGAAAAACAAACCTGTGAATGCCACAGCCCTTAATATGAATGTTAAGAGGTGCCGCATGATAAATTTTAATTTTCCATATGATTAACATGGGAAAGCTTGTTTTTTTTAGTTCAAAATTTAATAACTCTGTAATGATTCATCACAAAGGCTAGACCGAATTATTCTCTTGTATAAAATTGGACGCTCTAAAAAAAGCTTTCTTATAATTTTTTGACAAACCGACTCGTTTCGAGTAATTATTCAACTTTAAAATATAATTTATATTTCCTTATTTTTGTTTCCAGTTTATCAAGAAATTTTGTAAATGTTTTTAAAATTTTTTGTATTCTTAGTTTTGAAAGTTAAATTAAAGGATCTGAGAAACAAAAAAAAATTTGAAATTTTGCCAACATTTTTGATAAACTTTATAATTTTGAGAAAATACTATAATACGATTTTTACAGTTCGTTCTCTTTTCGGTAGGTAGCACAGTTTTTAATATTTCTACAGTAAAGAGCACCTAATTTTAAGTTACATTAGGAAGTTTTAAAATTTTGGCCAAAAAATTTAATTTCTATCCCATAGTGCACTGCCATGTTAATCCGCTTTAAAAATACAATTCTTCGCTATTAACCAATGTCGTATCTCTTATTCCTTGTCAAAGAATACTAATTCATAGAAGCTCATAAGTGAGATTTCAGCGTACCCTGAAATTTTAGTACCTCCCTGACCACCAGATAGCGAAAGTAGTCCAATCGACCAATAGAAACTCGACATGGGCATCGGCCAATTTTCTGATTGGTCCGGTGCCAACTTTCGCTATCTGGTGGTCAGAGAGGTACTAAAATTTGAGGGGTACGCTGAAATCTCACTTGTGAGCTTCTATGGATTAGTATTCTTTGGCCTTGTTGAGACACGGCTAGTAATTTAGTCGAGTAGCGAGTAACTAAGTATTCTCGTGCGTGTGGACACTAAAAATTAGGAAAGTAGTTTAGTGTAGTAGCTGTCCACATGCACAAAAATACTTAATTTCTTGCTACTCGACTAAATTACTAGCCATGTCTAAACAAGGAATTATGATAAGGAAGTGAGTAATGGTGCTGAGTTAACTTTAACCACCCTGTATAAACTGACTGTTACATACTAACACAATAAAAAGAATTAGCATATCTTCCAGACGAATATATTAGTAGTTAAAAAATATTATCGGAATTGAAAAACGATTTTTTCTGGTCTAGAGCGGACGTAAGCTTGGATGCATATTTAAATTTAAATTTTAAAGTTATTTATATTTTAGTAAACATGCAATGTTCAAAATAATGAATGAGTGGTCAAATTTCTTATTTGCATGTTCCCCAGTCTTACATCAATGTTTTTATTTATTTTAATAGGTGATTAATATCAGAATCTTAATATATTATGTAAAATGAAAAGGTGGCTATGATTTATTGGCTTAACACACCAACTAAGAATTCTGGGTTAAAAAAATTGTAAACAGGGAAATTTTTAACAAATAGGTTTCATGAGGTTAGCAATTATTATTATTTAAATTTTAAAACATTTTTATTCTAAAAGTTTTAATTTGGGGGATTGACTAGTGTCCAACATCCATGTATTATGTTTGCGATGGAATTAAAATGATGTGAAATAAAATTTAATTAATGTTTATTAAAAACAACAGTTTAAACTAAAAGGAAAGAAACCCACAAAAGGAAACATTTAAAACCAAAAATGTCGGGTTTAATCAAACCGCGATTATAAGGTTTTTATGAATGAACTGATAAGCTGAAGATAAAAACCAGAATTGTTAATGTTAAAAAAGCTTGGGAATTTCTTTTGAATGTCTTGCTTAAAAACGAGTTTTGGTGTTTCTAAATGTACATATTCATCGATGGGACATGTATATGTATGTGCCTTTGGTATTTTTTAGCAAATAGTGGCCCTAAGTCTGTTTTAAAGACTACACTAAAAAGCACAGGGACGTGTGATTGGTTTGAAGCGCTACAGAAAGATCATGCAAACTGTCACGATTAGTTCCGCTTACTTAAATATATATGTTTTTAATTCGGTTTATAAGGAATTAAAAAAAAAGGATTTAACTAACCACAACTAACCATGACCCCAATGTGACAGTGTTGTATAAATGTCTGTAGTGCTTTCAACCAATTAAAATTACATATCCCTGTGCTTTTTAATGTAGTTCCTGTTTCAGTACTCTTTTAATTTTTTTTTAATCTACTTTTTAAAAACGTTTATTTTATTATCTGACATTTTCATAAAATAAATATTAAACCTAATTATTAATATCCTTGGAGATAAAATGGATTATTTATATTTATAATGTATATAGATTCTTGGTCAGTTACCGGTGTTAGTCATTGGCGTTTTTTTACTTAATTTTTAAAAACAGTCAAGGGAATTAATATTAGTTTAAACTAACTGGGTATCAAGGTAAACGAACCTTGTATGTAATTTTTCGATTTGTTTGTGTTAAATGATGATTTTAAACAAGAAATCCTATTTTCTTATCGGAAGTAATTTAAAGCCAAAATAATTCCATACTCTGGATAAGGGTAGTGATACAATTCCTCCTATTACCGCTTTCAACAAAGAAACACGTAGTTCCACATACATAAGTGCATCCCTGTACAGTCCAATTAGCGAGGCCCCGACCTTCCCACACTAGATCGTCTTTACTAGGATGATCGGTTTTATAGATAATAACTCTAAGTTTTAAATTTTGGAATAAAAAAATATTCTTTGCTAAAAATATACGTAGTCTTCACTGTTTCACAAATTGCTTCTAATCCAACCATACCATGATGTTATAGATTATGCGCTTTAAGAACGTTTAAACCGGGCCATACACGGTAATGCAAAACTGTCACATTTCCATGTAAAGCCAATGCACGCGCGCAATTTAACCGTGTTTATAACAGTCTGGCGTGACATGCGGAGGCTGTCTGCCTGGGTTTGATCAGGCCGGCTTTAAAAGCTTCATTTCACGCTTGCTCGCGTGCCAGCGCGTTTCAGTTTTGCATCACCGTGTATGGCCCAGTTAAGGCACACTGTAACCTAATCCGTTTTTCAATAGGCAAGAATAAAATGATTGATCTGAAATTCAGTTCAAGGAAAACTGTCGATACGGTCGAACAGGTTTAATAAGCGTAAAAATACTAGCACTTTATTAATTGGGCATTAGAATGCCGTATATCGTGATCAAGTACTAATTTATCTACACAGGGTGCACCAAAGTCATTTGTTAGAAAAATCTTTAAAAAAACTTTTCAAAATTTTTACTGTGGGTCTATTCTCCAATCTCACTTCAAAGGGTCGAATGCGTAATTAATGTAATGTCGTTTAAAAATTAGGTGTTTTATGCGAGATTATATGGATGTCGAACACGACTCTAGTATTCGAGAATGCCTGATATTAGAAAATGATTTTTATACAGGGTATCCTCAATATTAAGTCATTAATTTTAACACTTTGAAAGTCATAAAGAGAAGTCAATTTACTAAAAATATGTATATAAATTTTGCCAAAAAATTTAAAAACTTTACTAGAAACCTAATATATTTGCAATTATTTGTTTACTTTTGATACTAGGTATGCCCTTAAAATAAATATTGCTCAGTATTTAGGGAGATTTTAGATTTAATCAGTAATATAATTATTTGTACAACAGTGCGTGATTGTTTCTAAGATTATTTTTGATTTTGGGAGTTATATTTAATAAAAGTTTTCGTTATAAATACAATATAAATAGACATATTATTAACTTAAGAGGGTAACTAAATGCAGCTGCAGTAAGTCGTTATATTTTATTATTTTTTTAAATAAAATTATCTGTAATAACTGATGACTTGTCTTTACGAACACCCTATATATTAAAAATAAACTGTTGCATCAAAGTATCAAATAAATCTTTAAACGGGAAAACTAATTTACTTATTAATTGCTACTTCAAATAAAATGATTTTGCGCACCCTATATATTTTTAAACTTTTGCAAGGCATACGCACGCATATCAATTATTAATTGAAACTTGTATACACGACCCCAATATTTGCAACGCAAAAGAAAATTTAATTATATACAGTTTTTTAATAGATCTCCCAGAAATTTTGCAACTTATTAATAGTAGTAATGTAATTTATATAGTAGGCCGATTGGAAGAAAAAATATACACCTTGTTTGCCTAAAGAATTTTAATTGGAATGAGAACACCGTGCGGGCACACCCACTTCATTCCGCTTCACCTGTCAATTTTGATCTTTTTTAATTTTTGATATGCAGATATAGATCAATCAATTACATAAACAGTAAAAGAAACATTGCCGGACGCGTTTATTAAAAAAAAATGATGCCTCAAAGAAACTTGTATAGGCTTTCTAGATTAGGTATTAGGCTTATACAGGGTGTCCCAACTCTATTTTTATGCACCAAATCTCTTTGCCCTGTACAAAATGAGAAATATTTGCTTGGACCCACTAGTTTTATTGGGAGTATTGGTAAATTTTTTTAGCATATTTGTTTTAATAGAACACTATGTTTATTTTGACTCTTTATTTAATTCTACATCTTAAATGTATAATACACTATACTTCAATTATTATATCTTAAATACTATTAGGTTTAAAGAAGAAGGTTATAATTAACAAAAAGATTGATGAATAAGTGTTAAATTTAATTTTGATGCTTAAGGTAGTGCTTTCAATTTCAATTATTAAAGTTTGATTTTCTCCACATTCGCTTTTACCTTTTAGGTCATTGATAAAGGAGAAAATACGGTAATTACAAAATATTGGCCAAAAACTAAAGAACCAAAAAATAAATAAATTTATATAACTAGTTGAAACAAACAGTTCTCGTCCGAATACCCAATAACAAAACTGTTGCTCCGTAATCGAAAACAAAGTTCTCTAGCTCTTCTGTTCTTGTTTATTTCCAATTTGCGGCGGCTTAAATCACATTGATTGCCTGTCAGGTCACCATCTACCCGACTACCCACCTTCGATATTAAAGCACCCTTTCATTAACTTGGGTTTCTCATTTTAACAACTTACGCAATCTTTTTTCGAAGCTGCTTTTGCATACTTCTTGTACCATTCTCTCATTCATACGACTTTTATGGGTCTCAGTGTTGCCAGTTCCTCACCAAAAAAAAAAATAACGTTGATTGGTTTTTTGATGAAAATTATATACATATATGCAGCAACATAGTTAAAATGAATCACCACTTAAATCTTGCTTGTTAGGATTCTATGCGGGGAATATGACCTGTACAACCGAAATAGATTCTTTCGTCGTTACGATAATCGCATGATCTATGATGTTGTCGTTTAACAAGTTGTACGACAGATGGATGTATCTGTGGGCAAAAGTCTATTCATCTTGTTGCAACGATTGTCTGTAATAATGTCTATACAACTAGTCGCCTATACATTGTAAACGTCGCCATTCCTGAATATTACTTCTTAAAAGAAGCTGAAAAGGAGAACTATCTAAGTTAAAAGTAACAAATACCAGTAACCGGAAAAATTAAGGTGTTCTTACTTTTTAATAGGATTTATCAGGATACATAACTATCGTAAGAGTTATCACGCGTAAAAAATGCGGCACTCCAACTTTCTATTATGACATTAGCTAATTTAAACAGTTGCCTCTCTGCCATGGTCCTTTAAGTTCTAAAATTAAAAAAAACATCAAAACTCGTGAAACAAATTAACCAAAACTAAATATATTTGAGCGAGTTGATTTATGGCAAATTTTCGAATAGTTTTCTCCTGAAATTCCCGGATGAATTCTTAGAACTAGCAACACCGCCTGCTGAGTGGTGTCCGCCGATCTTGGTTTAGTTTCGAGCCGGTCTACGCTGCTTGCGGCGTTCTGACCTTCGCGGAATTTCAGGTCAATGGACGCCGGGCCATCGAAGGACACGGCGGCGAAAATTTTGGCAGGATCCGCCGCCTCCTGATGGCGCCATCTATGGGTGGATGGTGTCAGGTTAAAGATAGATAAAAGTTTTTATTTGTTTCTAATACAAAACGCAATTAAAAGCTGAACAGGCAAACGTAAACATTAAATTTTTAGCGCGTTTTACATAATCATATACGGGGCTTGTCACTAAAGTAAAGATATGCAGGTTAAGTCGACGTCCTATGTACCGAAAAGTGAAACGGAATTGTCAAGTTTCTTAAACTTAACTGGCTTATTTAAATCTTTAAAAAGTCATGTTACTAAATAAATTAATCAAATTTAATAAATTTGACAGTTCCGTTTTATTTTACGCATGAGATGTCGGCATTAAAAAGATACCATATTTTGTTCTATTTTTTAACACAAAACCTTTTCTTATAATTATTTCTGTGGTATAAGTTTTATTAAAAATCTTATTTAATGTAATTTATTTTCTATTACCTTAAAATTTCAATTTCCGGTTTCACCGGAAATTCCACAAAAAGTGACTTATGAAAGTAAAGAACCTTATAATTTAAATAGAAAGCACTACTTTAAGCCTCAAATTTAAAAGCACGTATTTTTCAATCATTTTCGGTAATTATATCCTATCTTTAAACCTAATAGTTTTTAAGAGTGCCTAATAGTTAAACGCAAGCGCAGTTTAGTTTTTCAGTATTAAATCTTAAAAACTATTAGGTTTAAAGATATATATAATTATCAAAAAATTAAAAAGTAAGTTTTAAATTTGGAGCATGAGTTAATGCTGTCAATTTAAATTTATTAAAGTTTTTACTTCCGAAAGCCAGTTCAAGTTCGTGGCGCTTCCGATAAAACCGAAACTATTTTTACGGTAATAGGAAATAAGGTTCATCAAATAAAAAAAATACATTTGTATTGTAGAATCTATAAAAAAATACACGAGTTCCATTTAAAATACTAAATTTAAAACCACTTCCGCTTAAAGTGCCACATTAACGCTGAAACATCAGAAATCTGCGTCCTATTCAACCCTACGTACCACCAAAATTTTAAAATCGTATAAAACATAACAAAATTAGACTTGCTAGTAGTTCTGTGGACATCCGGTATAGAAATACGTTAATATTTTAATTGTATTTATAAGTTTAAATTTAATAATTTTCATTAATTGCAAAATATACTTCTGAGTTAATAATATTAAAGATTAGCAAAAAAATGTCTGCGAAAAGCAAGGCTAAAAGCAATTAAAAGGTTAATCAAGGTGCGTACACATTACCAAATTCGCACAAAAATAATCGCTAATTGGCCGGGTAAACGTACCATAACAAAAGAACGTCTAGCTTTCAATTATTACTACGTCTTTTTATCGAAAACTCTTGACCATGAATTTAAATAGAACCGAATCGTCGAACTTTTCAAGGTTAGCGGGGCCCCAAAAAATTAAATTAGGTATATGGAATAGTTTTAGGTACCGGTGGACGCCAAAACGTCTGTTTTGTCCTTTGTTTTTCATTGCACAGCCCAAATTTAACCTTCAAAACTTCGGATTATCTAATTCGTTAAGGAATAATGTATTTGTGCAATCAAGTTGGAGACTATTGTAAATGCTTTTGGCTTGCAGAGATGATAAATATACGAGGGTATTTTTTCTAATAGCGATTCAGGTTATCCGCCTGTATCGGATACTTCTAAAACCTTTTTAGTGCACTATGACATTTGTCTATCATATTTTGTTTAATGTTGTTGAGGTTATTATCGTATTTAATTAATATTTTTTGTTTAAATGCAATAAAAAAAATAGAATAAAAAGTCAGACTACCACTTGTGTTAAGTGTTTAAGTGGTTGTCATCGTGGATTTCGTTAAAAATTCTGCAATAAAGAAAAATATACGTCGGTTTTGTTGTGTCTGCAGTACAAGTTTCGAGGCTTTGTATAAAATTACTCGGAATGTTGACTGTTATCTAGTTTTTGTGTTATTTAGGTTGATAGGCAATAATGCCTAATATTTTTCTAAAATTTAATGCCTTGTTTTCAAAAGTGTTCGTTTCTAGTCGATACACAAACCAAAACTACCCATGCAAAGGCAAAAGAGTCTAATCGCAAAAATACAGTTTTAAGAAAATCAACATTTTCTGTTTTATCCATTTTGATAATAGACTGTTTTGTCAACGTTCTAACTTTAAGAATCTTCCTAGAAACACCGTTTAAATATCAAAATGTAAAATTTTTTTTTGTACATTAAAAAAATATAAAAACATAAAATGGCCAATTTTGCGATTAGACTCTTGCCTTTGCACGGTAGAAATTGTGTTATTTCTGTAAATATTTTTTGCCAAATTGAATCTAGATACTAGATATCCTTTTATAAGCTATTTAACTGTATGGCAACATTGAATTTCTTAATTTGAATCGCGAGTTAATGATAAACTTATGTTTTTTTCGCCGGTTGTATTTAATTTTTTTCTTAAAAACTGTTCGGTGTCTATACCAATCTAACAACAAATTGTCAACAAGCAATTTTTTAAATACAATGAAACAATGCTGTAAACACAAAGTTGCTTTGTAAGGTCAAAATGGCAATAGCAAATTTTTCTACCACCATTACTGTTTTTGGACACTGCATTAGGGATCCCTGGACCATTTTTACCATTCATTTCAAACAAACTAATTTTTCGTCAGCAGCTTGTTAGTAATAAATGGTCCAGGGATCCCTAACTATTAGTGTTTTGTTTCAATCCGCACTAAAGTTAATTTTAATAAGAATTTATGCAATCTAACAGTAAACGCAAAATCAAGTAAACCAAAGATCAAGCTACCATAAATTCCGCCATTACCTCTTTTTTAGTTTATGTGTCACTAAATTTTAAATTTATCAGTTTTCTAATAAATTAACCAACCCCGTAATATGATTTGAATAGCACCATTCCAGACAAGTGTTTGTTTGGTTTGTTTTCGAGGCGGTGCATCAGAAGTCTGCAGTTCATTGATTACTTGTTCGTTCAAAGGTCGTATATATAAGAATGTGTCATGTCTAACATGTTTTATTTGGGTTGCGCTTTTGGACAATGATGTCATTTTATTTAAAATTCTGTCTGCATGTTCGGATGTTGCACCGACATAGTGTGGGAATTGATAAAAAAATTGTCGCATTGCGGATGGTCGTTTGAATAATGATTGCTTTTATATACTTAAGGATAAACTGTAAATTTGGTGATATGCTGGTTTGGAAGTTTCTTGTTTGGGGACCTAATAAAATTTTACCTCACCTGACCCTTTTTTCTGGTTTGGTCACTTTGATAAAAATGCATATTTATTTTCTTGTTTGGTACCCTAAAGGTGGGCATAGAATTCTTAAGTGGCTTTATAAAGTGGTTTTAATAATAAGGAATTTAAAAAAAGATTAATCTAACCAGAACTAACCATAACCTCCCCCCCACTTATTCTCGGTAAGTAATAACAGAACTGTTGAAATACAATAAGACTAATACTAATTTAACTGTCCAACCTTCTATTCATAAAAAAAAGTACCACTTTATACACTTGTTTCAAAAATTTCTATTTTAATCTAGATTTGAAAGTATTTTTCATTTTTTAAATCCTGTTTCTAAAGTATTTTTCTTTGTATTTTTCAGGTAAGTTCCAGATTTGTCTAAAGTATTACGTGTGGGTAAGCTAATATTTATGTGTATTTAATTTTTAGTGTTGACGTAGCTTTTCAAACTTTTTAAATACGGTTTAAAAACCGGAATAATCGGTTTAACAAACCTAGGACCTTATATCCCTCAAATTCTGTTGACTAACATAAAAAGGTGTTAAATATAAATCCTCACATGTTCGTCGTGTACATAAAAGTACCATCTCTACGCGGTAACGTAAATAAACGTTAATCGCCGTAATTATTCATCTTGTGCAACTTTAAGTAGTTTGTAGCTAAAGCTAAAGTACCACAGATGATTTACGGTACGCGACATACGGCTGGAGAGAATGAATCACGGTCTTTAGTATCAAAAATGAATTTCCTCCTACACGATATTAAAACAAGTCGAGTCCATAAAAGACCTACTTCCGCTGGTCTTCTACGTGGCGAGACCCACTAAATCTATTGATCTATTGTAGATAATAGACAGATTGGTTACTTTTACTTTTTTGCTGCCGGCAATATTGGAATAAACTTTTCAGTCTGGGGCAAAAACGTTTTAACCGGATAAGAAGTCGTAAAATATTCACACGGTTTTAATGATTAAAAGGGTCAAACATGGCAGGAGAAGAGAAATGAACAGCGCCGGGTATAGAGAAATTAACACGGAGATATCACGATCTGAAATATTACTTATTGTACTTTAAGTACGTACACACATGGTTTATAGCGGTAATTTGCCGAAATGCTTTTTTATTAATAATATACAGACTGTCTTTTATATTTTATAGTTTATGTGTTTTCTGGGAGTTTAAAATTTGGTTTTCCCCAGATTCAAAAAGGTTTAATAGTTAGGAATCCCTGGACCATTTTTACCATTTATTACTAGCAAGCGTCCAACTTTTTCGTGAGTAGCTTCATTTTGCGGTAGTTGGTGGTAGCTTACACGGGTTAAAGCTTATTAACATGCCGTTTAAAAAACTTGAAAAATTTTCAGGGCCTGCTGAGATATTTGGCAAAAACCAAAATTTGACTTTATCGATTTTATTTTTTCTGACTTTATTTGAAGAGATATAAAAACTAATAACACTTTTTCATTGGCACTTTTTAGCTACTACATGATGGTATTTTTAGATTTTATACCCGACGTTTCGTTTTCAAGAAACCATCATCAACTTTATTTTTTATATGGCTCGGAAAAAAAGCACACCCTGTATCTGATCCCATTTTTTATTACAAATTCAACGATGTATCACATGTCGTATTTTAATTTTTAGTTAAAAGCAAAATAGCATTTTTTCTATTTTTTTAAAGTTATTTTTAAGTAGGCCTTGCAAACAAATGCTTGGACGTTAATACCTATTACCGTATCTGTAACATAATTTAATATCATTATAAAATAGTATTTGTCGTCATTACCCTGTTTGTCAAGTTGGTGTTTTTAGAGCAATTGTTCTTATTGTTACTGTTGTCTTTATTATTGTTTATTGGTGAATAGTTAATATCTATTGTGACAAAAAAATAGAAAAAATGCAATTTTTTTAATTTGTAACTTGATATTCGGCCCTATTGCCCAAAAAATTATTTGGACTGAACCTATTAAATTACTTTTTATAATATTAACGGAATTAATTCTGTACTTTAGTTTTAAATGAAATAAAACCCGGTATTGTTTATTTACACGCATTTTTTTATATATTTAAAGAGTGCGTGTACATTAACCTCCGCTTTGTTGTTATTTACATACCGCCGAACCATTATTAAACACCTAATTTACCTTATTAAATCAACAAACCATTCCACGAGCAATTCTCGCTAACGACATTATAATAACCACGGATGTGCGGATTTTTCCCGTTCCACCACCGGTCACAATGACGTCTAATGGGCTCTCCATGAGAGTAGGACGAGGTCTCGGCGTGTGTTGCAACAGCATCAATTGCCTTTTGCCTTGTGGGAGACACTACTAACCTAATTTGCCGATGATTGTATGTCGCTTTTGCCGTCTGTTTCAGATGGTAACATAGCGCTTTGTTGCATCAGAGAGTGGGCGGATTGGCCATAGTTTTCGTATTGTTGGCGATAGAGGAATTGTTTTTTGTGTTTTTATGGAGGAATATGGTTAGGGATCCATTTTTTTTTATCATTGGACAAACCACGAAGGCTAAAAGCCTAAATACTAACGTGCCGATGGGTGTCTTAAGCGAGGTAAGAGGTAGTTTGTTGACACGGAACTTAAATACTTGAAGATTTGGGGGAAAGGAAAGACCTCCGCGGGCAGCAGGTTCCATAATCTAGAAACTCTAGGGATAAAAGAACAAACAAAGTGAGAAGTTCTGGGCCTGTCCAGTTGGACCGTATAGGGATGCGTACGCGCGGAACCACGAGTTTCTCTGTTGGGAACCGTGAGTGGAGGAACTATACTGGACAATTTTTAGAGCAAAAGCCATGGAAGTAGGTACCTATAAAAAAGCGCTAAATACCCCACAGCCCGACGATGGGCAAGAGACGGAAGCCTTTCTGTAAGTGAAGGATCATTAATGAGACGAATAGCTCTTCTTTGAATAGAATCAAGAATGCTTAGGGTTGTGGGGGACGCCATGCCCCAGATATGAGAACAATATTCCAAGGGAGGTCGGATTTGGGACACATATAAATAGTAGTAAGTAGTTATTTTTCACGACATCGTTAACCATTCATACAAGTTGGTGATAGGGGACTCTTTGATGAAACCTTACATTTTGTGGGACAAATATTTTTTTCAGTTTATTTAGATAATTTTCGTGAAAAGTAACAGAGAAAATCCCTGTTAAGTAATAAATTTTTGATATTCGTCAAATCAACACACTTAATTCCTGCTACCCCTGTAGCTACCACCAATGAAAACTGTCGTAAGGAAAAAGTTGGGCGTCTCGTCAAAATGAAGCTTGTATTCAAGTTTATTCTCTAAAAATTTAAAATTGATCCATTAAATAGTTGCAGAGAGATGCGCGTATTTGTAATTTTTTCTACTTAGAGTTAGGTTTCTAGTTTTAAAAGCATTTATCTCAAAACAGTGTTTTCGAAGTCGGTGATCGCGATTTCTTGAAAACTACTAAACCGATCGCTCTCAAATTATGACTTTTTAGATATATTTTTAGCAATTAATCAATGGATTTTCTTTTGCGGTTAATATTTGTTATTTAATAAATAATTGTATTGAAGGTTATGGAAAAAATTAGAATACGCGATAATTTTTGTGGGAATTGTATTTTAAAACTCCATAGTTCGGTATTTATTAAGCAGATTTGTATCAGAAGAGGAAGGGAAAAGAAAGACAAATGTCATAAAAGCACATATTGAACTGTCAGTTAAAAAATCAAATAGTTTTTTGTGCACAAAAATAACAAAATTAAATTGTATTCTCAAACAGTATTATCACGTAAATATCCTGTGTTCTGTTTTACCCAAATCCGGTGTAGTAAATCCACAAGTTGTGGATTGGTTTATCCTTTCAACTGATGGGATTTTTATCGTGTTTTTTCCCATCAAATTATGAATATTATGGTTTTGGCTTACACTGCGGTCTGAATAATATTGGGTAATTCGCAAATTTATTTTACATTATCAAGGAATAACAGGAAACATTGTGCTTGATAGTGTTAAGATTATTTAACAATAACATGACCTGTTTTGAAGGTGTTCTCCCGTTTAGAAATTTCTCGTTTGGTCACCTGATAAAATTTTACTCGACCAAACCTTTTTTTTCTGGTTTAGTCCCCTGGACAAAATGTGTAAGCAGTTCTTCTTGTTTGGAAATCTAAAGGTGAGCATATAATTTAATAATTTAGACACACATATTCATTTTAAGTTTACAGAAGCGCATTAGCATAATTGCGAATATGAATAAACCCATATGTCAAGACTCTCAAATCGGCGTCTTTCTTATTGCATTACAATAGTTCTGGTATTATTACAGGGTATAGGTGGGGGGTCATGATTAGTTCTGGTAGGCAAATCCTTTTTTTAATTCCTTAATTAAACCCAAGACTAATACACACTTTATAAATTCACTTAAGAATTCCATTCTTATCTTTAGGGTACCAAACAAGAAGAAATAATTATGCAATTTTGTCGAGGTGTCCAAACCAAAAAAAGGGTCAGGTCAGGTAAAATTTTATAGGTGTCCAAACGAGAATAAACCGTTTTGAAGCATCGGTCATTTGGTGGTCATCCTTGCTGTGGTATGAAATTTCATAAACAAAAACTGCAATTCTATTTCTATACTTCCTAACCACATCTAATTAATATTTAGAGAAATAAAAGCACTTTTAAAATTCTTTCTTGCAATGACTTAGCAGTTTAGCCGCTTAACCAAAAGCTTACTTTATTTATTGTAAATACGAAGACGTTTTTTTATCATCACTTGAACTTGTTTCCATTAAATTTTGGCGCCATCAAATAAACCGTGAACAATATACGAAATTGGAGAATAAATTTATAAACACGACCACCGAATAGGTAGAACGAAAATCGGCGATAAAAGAAACGGCACAGACGGCCGGAGAGAAAAGACGTCAAAGTTCAAAAAGGTCCGCATAACAGCAGCAGCTGCAAGCGCGACCACCGTCTGACAGGTCGAAACTTGTTCCGTGCGTATATTGACTTCCTTCTGTGTCTGGTCTTCGGAATCGCGTTAGAGCCGTTTTACAAACACGAGAATTATTACGAAAATTATTGCTATTAACTGTAATTATGCCGAAAATTTACTTCACAATTACTTTTTGTAAAGCGCGTTAAGAAAATGCTATTTTTGGTCGTTATCATGAACTGCTAAAATAAGTAACTCTTTTTAACACTTTGAATTAGTGTTTTGTTTCAATACCTACTAGAATTTATTTTATTTATTATAAATTTATGAAAAGTAAAAATCAAAATAATTACCGGCATTTAACAAGTGTTGGAAAATTTTAACTTACTTTCAGACTTAAATATTCCAAATCTAGATAAATATATTAATAATTTAAAGCAGAATGCTACTTAATAATAAAGTAAAAAATAACTCTTATATTTACATAGAATTTACAGTAAATAAGTTATTATTTATGTCTCTATTAAGAGCTCACCTATTTCCATAACTCTTTATTCCATTTCTTAAATAAAATAGCTAATGGAATCTATCCCATATTTTTAATAGCTATATAATTTCCATTGTAATCTTTCTCCTTATTAATATTCCTATTTTTTATGATACAAAATACATAAAACTACCAGTTGGTTAGGTTAATTCTGCAGTTCCGGAATCAGACTTTTATTATTTTGCTTTAAAGACTAGGAAAAAAGTATTTTTTTACTAAAACACCCTATATATTATATTACCATTAAAAAGGTAGTTCAAAAAGTTTTAAAAAAATACTACGTTTGATATTTAAGTAAATCTCCCTTTAGTAGTTTTTAAATTTAAAAACATGAAATATATCCTCTCAGCTATTTTTAAAAGTACATCTGCCAGTAATGCAATAACAAGACAAGCACCATTAGTTACCCAATCCGAAATGTTTACAAACCGGCAATCGCGTTAAACTGTCTCCTTTCCACACATTATCTATAGATGTACGCCTTCATTTAGCTGATTCTGTAGAAATATACCAGGTAGGACATCGTCAGATTGACCATAGGAAATCCCAAGTAAATTTGACCTTTAAATATTTTCTTTATTTTTAGAACAGTTACACAAGATAACTTTTTGAAGAAACCAATATGACAAACCCTTGTTTCAAGTTTCAAAAAATTTTAATAAGCTAATCTTAAATTATTCAGTTAAATCTAATTGCAAAATTACCAAATTTTCGGTTCAGGTAAAACCAAACAGGCACCTGTAAAATGAATGTTGTCACTGACATGAGGAACAGTGTCAATAAATCAGTAACAGCCTTATAAAAAATTGTTTGCTGGTGACTGCTGTCTCTTTGGTTTTACCTGAACTAAAAATTTGGTACTTTTGCAATTACATTTAATGAAATAATTTGAAAAGATACGCTTATTTTTTTTTTTCAAACTTGGCACAAGGGGTTTATCATATTTGTCTCTTCGAAAAGTTGTTGTTAAATTTTTTCTGTAAAATATATAGGAGAGCCAATAGTTAAATCCCTTAAAATTTACATGTTCCGCTCGACGACACACTACCCGGTAGATAGGTTTATAAACACAAAATGATCTCTACTTCAACTGAAGTGATGGTAATATTTTTAAGGTGCAATAATTGTTTGCTGACTAAGGTCATGTTTTAAGAACTTTAAAGAACTTTTGCCAATGAACTAAAACAAATCTAAATCTATTTAACAAAATAGTGCTCATTCTCAGCACCATTAAACCCCGTCGCAAAACGTATAAAAAACACAATAAACTAAGATTTGTAAGACCCAGACCGTATTGTTTTGGTGAGTTACCCGGCGAATTTTTCAGACAGAGGGTCAAGTTGAAAAGAACTGCGCTGCAAGCAATTTCGAGTTTTATTTCCTGCAGATGACCCAGGAAATTAGTCATTGTGGTGAGTCGTAAACTCATCTTCATATTATCCGAAGACAGCAAGTGAGAGGTTTTTAAAAAAACCGGTATATAATCGACCATTCACCGTTCAGTTCGCGATATTACCACCGAATCATACTGTCGAAACCTGTTTTGAAATCGGGCTTGTTTATAGCTGGAGATTGTTATAATTTCAGAGATAATTTGAGCGGTATACTTCTTAATAAATCGTCTGTTAATGGTGCCTTTTATCATTCAGTACCTCATGCATTTTGTCTTGAAATAAGTTATTTGCGGCAACAGACGTTTTCATCTAAAAGATGTTCTGCATCCCACACGCCAGTTGGAGCGATCTATTGCAGTTCTATCAACTCGCGCACTTTCTCAATTCAATGAAGTAAATAAAAAGTGTGTATAACAACGTTTTTATTTGCAACCAATAAAGGCATTATCGAGGTTCAGTAACAGTCCTGTTATGTTTTGAAAGCCGTCAGATTTATTGACGTTAATTAAATCTTTGTTGATGCTTTTTAACAATTACTTATTTTTATACCCGTATTATTAAATGTATAATATTAAGTATTAGACGAACCAACAGTAGCTCATTTTTAAGGTTAATCTACAGGTTGATTGTGATTTTATTATATTTTGTAATTTAGCGTTAATTCTTAACAACTTGATCCCCCAATTTTAGAAACAAATAAAATTATGCTCTCCTATATACTTTATTTTATTTCAACTTGCACAAAGTACTTAAATGAATGACAATAATAAAGTTTGTTATAGTTTCATTCAGTCCTATGTACGCCGGAAAAAAGTGACAGGTCAGGAATATGCTCATTAAAGCTTAAGGGGTGAACGCTTCCTGACTGATCAACGAACAGGCCATTGACTTGTAACAATGAGGTCACACATCATCCCCTGTATTTCCCATGATGTTTCTATTCTTTTATGTTATATTCTAGTTCCTATAGCGGTTTTCCTTGATCTAAATAGATTGTATGTATTATCGGGGCAATAGTTCCCTTCGCAGTGAATTGACATATTTTGTGGGAATGGATATTGAAGGGTAAACAACCATTTTTGAGATTTGTAAAGGGCATATTCATTTTATTATTTATTTAATTAATAAATCGAAGTCTTAGAAAGTTCGCCTCCAACGTCTTTGTTTTGAATTTGATGCAGAGAACAACAAAACATTTAATACTATACAATTTTATGTTAATTAAATATAAAAGATACAGTTTTTCCTATGATTATTTTTTAAATGTAAATTATCAATTAAAACTGATATTTAAATCGATCAAACCATGCTTTTAAGGACTCCACCACTGGTTAAGAAAGAAAGGCGACATAATACGGAAAGAATTTATAAATTCTATTTACCAAGCTCTATAATTTGTTATGTATACGCTAGACACAAATAGAGCACACTACTTCTCGTTTGTAAACACCACAACTTGGGACGTTGTTCCTAAATGAGAGTCTATTTTCGGATGCATCTCTGTCAAAAGCCCGTTTTTTAATCTTCCTAAAAAGCTCTGGAGTTAGACAAACTTATTAGTAGATAACTAGTTAAATTTATAAGTAGCATTTAATGTAGCTTTTTAGAACAGCTTTCAGGTCATAACTACATATTACGTACGCGTCTCTCGACAAATTCATTGAACCCTGTTTTAAACTGAACAAAGAAAAAATGCTGAATTCTCTGCCAAAACTATTTTTTTCCTGGACCGATTTTATTTTTAGTCAATGTCGCAATGGCATTCTTCTCTTAATTCAGAGAGTTTCATTTCAGTTCCGGAAACTAAACAATTCTTTGAAACAAAGTTGAGTCGGTGTCGTAAAGTTCCATCAGACGCGATTCAAAATATAATAACTGTCATGTCGACTATGTTATAAGAAGTATTTTATAAAAGATTATGGGAATGGCTTATAGTGAGATTACTTAGCACATTGCGAGACAAATTGGACACAAGAGGCAAAGTTAGCTGTTGTTTTGAAAGTTGTTAAATATTTTGTTTATAATCTAACGGAAGCTAGACTTTGCAACATTTTAAGTATGCAATTTAAAATGCCTTGTTTATTTATTGGATCAAAGGAAAATTGTGGGAATTGTTTTTTAACTTTTAAATTGATATTTTAATATCTTAGAGTCAGTTGAAATTTACAAACTAAATAAAAGTCCTGCAATAAATTTGATAAATGACCAGAGTGATCTAAAAACACAAATCAAAAGGCCTAAAAAATATCACATTTTAATTTTAATGTCTTGCTTTAATAGTTTTGAAAAAGGTCCATCCAGGTTTATCATAGCAGCAGCTGCTGTAAGGAGTAAGCTTACTCCTGTGGATATTTCCAAAACTATTAAAGAATAAAATATCAAATCGTCACCCTAATTGTAAAACGAATACAATTAAATATTTAGTAAAAAATATTTGATGCTGGAGATTTCAATGCATTTTTTGGTAAAAATGGAGTTAGGTGGTGGTGGTTTTACAATTAAGGTGACAAAATGTCGTATTTTTTAAAGCTCATGTTAAGTTAAGGGGTGTAAAATTATATCTTATCACCCTGTATAGTGGCTATTGAGTAGGGTCGCGTGCTCTTATGGTTAACTTTATAATAGTGATTTCAAGAATGCGATATATTACTTCTACACCTGCTCGTCTAATCCATAGAACCATCTAATGGTGGTCAGTAGCCGCATAATTTTTTTCTTTTCCTAATGAACCGTGGTGAGGCCCAAGATGAGTTCAACGGGCAGGTGGTACTAGCAAGGTGGACTATTATTTATCTTATGAAAATGGATATTAATCGGAAGCAACGGTGAAGAATCTATTATAAATAATGAGAATCATTTTCAAGTGCTGAGTTTAAAAAAATTCAGCAGATATTCGGTTATTAAGTTTTATACATTTAAGATTCTAGCATTTTACTATTATTTATATATGTTATTGATTTGTCTGTTAAATTTACAGACACATGTAAATTGGTTACCGACTCACATATTAGGAAATTTGGTTCCCAACCTGTTTACGGTTCTTGACCGCTTGTGAATAGGTCATACCAATATCGAATAAGTAATAAAACATGATTGTGTGTGCTTATAAATTCTTTTATGGAACTAACCACAACTATTTTCTTCTGGTTCAATCAAAATTATTTGAGTTTATTTCGGGATATCAGGGCGAAAATGCATACACAACCGTTTATTTAAATACGCAACACACAAGTCTGAGCCCAAATGCATAATTGCTAATAAGTAAATTAAACACACCCCAAGATAAAACTCTTTCAGGTAATCGGTGTCGGTGACATCGAAACTGCGGACAAAGTTTTATTCACGTGCTTAGATACTTAAAAAGATTATATTTTGGCAGAATTGCTAACCAGAACCAAACTTTATTAGATAAAATCGGGATTTTCTACCTTTGCTTTAAAACCCGTGTAATTAAGGAATTACAAATAACTCACCATGACCCCCCTATACTCTGTCTTCTGTAGAAAAGATTTTAGTAATATCAAGTAGCAAACACCGAAAACCATATTTTACAATTTTGCAATTACGAGGTTTAAAAACGGTCAAGTAAAGACAAAACGTTTGGGCCGCAGTTCTAACGCAGATTAAAACTGGTCGCAGTTCCGACGCTCCAATCAGTGTCTGCCTGGCCCGTCGATTGTCCGAGACGTTTACCTATTTATTACCAGGAACCAACAGGTAAAGCTACAAACTTTCTGGGGCTTGAGCACTGATTTTTACATATTAATATTGATGGCGTTATGTCCACTCTACTAATCGGGAACCAATTCACCAATACTTAAATCTACAAGCTGACAGGATTTTTTAATAGACATATTATACTGGATGTTATAAATTTACGAACTTGTTGTCAAATTATATTTCTTGTTTTTATTAAACAGTAAGTAATATAAAAACAATACTATCGTTTAAAATCATAAAAAAGTCAATTTGTATTTACATAATAATATATTTTTATGCATATTCAGTAAATGATTTTGCAGAAAAATACTTCTGCAAACCATTCCCCGAAGCTTTTATAATAGTGTAGCCATATCAATCATTATGACTCATAGATGAATGATCTAACTTATAGTTTATTCACATCATCAAAAACAAAAAACATGTACCGTGTATGCCAATACATCATACTGACACACTATAGCGCTAAAAGAGGTGTCAGACCTTTTCAGTAAGTACCATAAATGGACTTATTTTTATGTTCCGCATCTTTGTACGTCAGGTAGCTCAGCGTGTCTATAAAGCCTGTCAGAAATTAAAATTATAGCCAGTTAATAAACGAAAGGTTATAGATTTGATACAAGAAAAAACTAAAGAGGTTTTCGCGATGTTTTCAACATCTAAATTGAACTGGTTTCTCCTATGCTCAATCAGAAATAGTCCCTGGGTCAATAATGAAATGGACTTTATGATAAGAACACTTTTAAAACCTTTTTAGGGGGATTCCTTTTGACGAGTCTGACACGAATATTTATACCGCAATATATGGAAGCGGCGCGGCGCTTTAACCAAACCTGTCTATGTCAAATATTTCGTGTGTCGGACTGCGCAAACAAGTCCCTTCTTTTGTCGGACAATAGCCTAGTTTACACCGCGAGGACCAATTAGATCCGTGGACCAAACCTAGGACTTATTTTTGTTAGTTCACTAGTGTTTACACCAACTTAGTTTATGGATCAATTTAATTCACGTTTAATCCTAGTACCAAAATGACAGCTGAGCATATGACCAGAACCTAACCTCGTTTTTTATCTTTTAAAACTGTATCGCTTTTAAATTCCATATGAAAAATAATACGCAAACAGTTTTGGTTAAATATCAACAAAATTTTAAAAAATATAAACAAACAACAAAATTATTAGGTCAAGACCGAAATTCAACGTCTTTTTCATCGAAATGCACACTGTCAAAGATCAAGGCTGTCATTTTGGTCCACTAAAAAAGTACGACGTGTTTACACCAGGGAAAATCATATTTGGTCACCCCCATTTGAGAAGGACTGAATTGGAGTAGCAAATTTTAATACTCAAGTGTTTACACCGTGAATAAAGTACGCGTGACGTCCTTTAGACCTCGAACTAAAAATTTGGTTCTCCCGGTGTAAACTAGGCTAATGAAGTTAGTTTCACGACTGGCTCAGGGACTAAAATACTATAATTGAGTACACATAGTACACAATCTCCATCTACCTCACTTAACACAGACATGCGATAAATGTCTCCAAAGTTGTATTATCAGCGGTGAATTTAAATAAATCATTTTTTAAGCCATGAGTACATCCATAACAAAGAATTTAAACCTAAAAATAATGTATTACATTCAGTTAATAAGTATTTTGTTTTTTTATTAAATGTAGGTATTAAGATTGGAGAATGTACATTTTGGAACTAGCCTCTCAATTCAGAACTAAACCCTACACCGGAACTAACCAAAGTTAAAAGTATTTAATATGCACCATATAGCGTTTTGAAAAAAGAACGTCTTCCAATGTGTAGGGACATAAAAAAATCAATTATTTATGAAGTTTATTCAACAATAAATAATAAATACCTTGTTTTTCGCAAACATTGCTTTTTAAAAATTGCCTTCACGTTCATTAAATTATAAAATTACACTACAACGTTAGCACTTCAAAAATAATAAACAATAAATTAACCGGATTATTTGTTATTTATAAACAAACTACATCTATTAATTATTTTTCGGTCACCTACCGAGGTTCGTTCCATCATTATTTCCTCAATAAAAATATTTTTAGGAGGTTTTGTTTGGTTTTTAATATGCAGTAAGTGTTCTTATTGGTGGTCATCGACTTTTCTAGCGATGCTAGTAAAATTCTTACATCACGGACGTCAGTGTTTAGTTGGTATGATGTTTGTACCGGCAAAAGTTCATCTGTAGTCGGTAGGTGTAGAAATAAATGTTTAAGCGTAGGAACTGAGGAAAACAATAGGATTTCCAAGTTGGACTCATCTTTTTGTTAGCCAAATAAGGCTTATAAATGAAAAAAAAAAAGAGTTGATGCAATGAAGCGTGTGTTTATACGTATTTGATTAATATTGATTAAAGGTCATTTTTTAAATTGGCTTAGCTACTTAAAGTAAATGATCGCCATTTTAGTTACTGCAGGTTTAATAATAAAAGTACACTTGTTTCAAGCAAAAAACTAGCGTGAGCTAGAATTATAATACTAGTAATATTTTTCAGTTACTCGCAAAAAGAGTTATACATATACTGTATCAGCTATTTTTAAATGTATATCGGCCATTAGTACAATAACAAGGCAAAAACAAACTATTAGTCATCCAATTCGAAATGTTTACATGCCGGCATTTGGGTTAGACTGTCTCCTTTCCACGCAATGCCTGTTCTCATTTCTGACTTGCTGATTCTGTGTATTATGCTACCTATTTAATTTTTATTAATGGTAAACCAATTATTAAGTATATTAGTATGGACAGTTATGTTAATTTATGGCAAGGCTGTTTGGTATTTCAATAAATTAATTTCCCTTTTATTATAATAAAAAAATTGCTAGTTTTAGCGGATGTGGAATTTATTACGTAATTGCCGAAAGTTTGGGTGTGATTACTATTTTTTTATTGCTATAGTTATATATGTAGATAAAATATTGATGTTTCCAATGGACTAAAAAATAAAATTTTCGATTTTTTCCCTAACGGTAGCAGATTTGCGGTGATGTTATTATATGCAGTATTTTAAAAATTGGTATATTTAGTTTTGCATCTGAGGGTCTCATATTATTTTGCCCTGTTAAAGTAACACAAGATTTTATATGTTGAACAATTTACAGTATCTTACGTAAACTAAAACATATTTTAAAAGCACATCGAGCGTGTATACGCTCATAATATCGAGTAATTCAATGCAGTTTCATGCAGTGCAACCGTAATCGTAAGACTTCTTTACAAATTGGTTTGACCTAGGGAACTCTATCCCTACGAGCGACCAGTCTACATTTTCAGAATCCCGTATTCGCTTTCCTATTACCGCTAAAATCCGTGAGAATTTTGCTTGAAAAGCATCATGTAGCAATGTGACACTGGTCAAACGTGTATATGTATATATTATACAGTGTGTGCAACTTTTCACCGATACATCCTTGTAGTGTTAAATTATTAAAAGAATTACTGTTAAAAGGGTATAAGGATTCTTTATCTTAAATTGGAATTGTAGAAAAATTGGTTGCTGAATTGAAACGAGGTCGTACAAGTCCGGAAGCAATACATGCGAAGGAACAACAACTACTATTTTACATGTTTATATCTAAATAAAACTTACTAAAACAAGTAAAGCTATGCAATTTTAAAGATTTTTAAAAAGTTTAACACCCAATATCTTAAGAACGAAGAATCGACTAACCAGAACACCCTTTATAGAACATAGTTTTGAAAGATCGTTGTTTAACCGGTAGAGATTCAGTAAATGCTCTAAATATTTATAGGGCAGCAATGTTTGGAAAAATTTTTGGGTTTTAAAGTGCTTAAAACATCATTTTCCTGAAGACAACTTGTCTTTAGAGCCTAAGGTATGATTCGAACCGCGGCAAGCAGCTAATCGTTACTCCTCAAGCGCAAAAGCGAAATATGAATGGCTCTGGCGCTTACGTCGGCGGTTAGTACCTGGCCGCGATGCTCGGAATCATACCTTAACTCACCATGGCGAAAATTAAAGTACAAATTCTTGCAACATCCCGACTATTTGCCAGATTTAGTTCGCTTTAACTTGTGCTTTAAACCTTTTTCACTAAAAACTTGGATTATTGTTCCTAAACTAAATTTTATAATATGTTTTTAATGTTTTAAATAACACCACTGGTTTAAGTGAAATGTTATACATAATTTTTATATCTCGTCTCTTAGTTGTTAGTTACATAAAAGTTAAGATACCGCCGCTTGTCGACTTGAATATTATACAGCTTAATCGACAGGATGAAGGATATTGCCCCCTTTTCCCGCAGAGGTTAACTTACCGACTTAACCTTTTGTCGGCGTCTATATAAAATATACGAAGAAGTGTCATGTATCCTGCATGTTTGCAGATATAATGTGTTTGTATACCGATTCGACGTATTTTGTTCTTGCCTTGTCATGCGAATTCTACTTTGCAAACGTCCTTAGTTCATTTCCCTTAGATATCGATGGGTTTTGGACAAAACATCGTAAGCGACTTACGTTAAGTTTTACAGGAAACGATTTTTTCTTCTCATTGCGTAATGTATATACAAAAACATCAACTTTGTTTTAAAAATAACGCAATGAGAAGAAAAAATCGTTTCTTGTAAAATTGGTCGTAAGTCGCTTACGATGTTTTGTCAAAAACTCATCGATATACGTGAAAATAAGGGCTTTTGCAATGGCGACGCTAAGGTGGCCAGGCAGCTAGACATATCGCCAGGCCCCCTAAAATATAGTGTGAATATTAAGGTTGTTCAAAATTTCGACTATTTTATTTTGACCTCTGACACTGAAAAATTGGTTCCTAGGTACCTCCAAGGCAATGCTCGAAAATGATGAGCTCTTAATTTTATTAGGAAGATCCGCCTCATTACAGTTTTGCTATGTTTTTCTCCGTCCTATACAAAAAATCATATCTTACCATTCGCTAATCATACAGCAAAATTCGAAAGAGTTTTTGTAAAAAATTGAATGTCTCCACAAAAAAAATATGTATGTTTTGGTGTACTTTTTAATTTTGTTTTACATATACATCTTGGCCACTTCGAACTTTCTAGCCCCTCTTTAGTCCCCTATACCAAAAGGTGGCGTCGCCACTGGGCTTTTGTAGGCATTTAACAACTCCAGGAAGAATCTTGTCATGACTAACTGATTTAGATTTTTTTGAATGTTTTTTTCCAATATGCAAATTTTAATCAACTAAACTCGTATTGACAGTATTGCAAAATGTGTTTTAACTTTTGTATTTTGTACACAGATAAAAAAATACGCAGTTTATTTTTGCACGCAAATATTACTTTTATTTGCGACTAAGTAGTTAGATAACGAATGTTTTTTATTTACTTACATTTTTATTTCCTATGATGTTTTCTCAAAAATGGCATGATTTGGATGCTTCATAATGTCTGTTAGATTTTATCGATTGATTATCGGCATAAAGAGGACAATTTAATTCTAAGGAGTCCTTGGATAACTGTATTTGGATACCTTATCAAAATATCAGTACGTAATACAAAACATTAATACACGTGTATGGCTATCTTTATTTTATCATGTTGTTACGGTATTAGGAATAAAAGATATTTTATTAACCAAATAGCGTTTTTTTATTTAGACTTCATTCAAAACACATAATATTATTATCCAGCATCGCAAAAATATATAGAATTGTATAGGTAGTTTCAGTTTTAACATAGTCCCTGGGCCAGTAATGAAAGTCACTCATGATAATAACACTTTTAAAACCTTTTAGGGGTGGTTCCTTTTGACGAGTCTACCACGAATATTCATACCGCTATATATGAAACTTGTATAACAAAAAAGTGACGCGTTTGCCCGAAACTACACCCGAAACATTTGACATTAACAGACTGGGTTAACGCGCCACTTCCATTTATGTCGCTATGAATATTCGTAGTAAACTAGTCCAAAGGAACCCCCTAAAAAGTTTTAAAAGTGTTATTATCATAAAGTGAATTCCAGGGACTAACATTGATAAATAACGTTTTATCAATTTCTGTTAAAATATTGCATACAGTTTTTTGTACAGGTTCCTGTTTTGGATATGGGACAATGGAGCATTTACGTATTTTGGTTAAAGGATAAACCAAATTTCCCTACATACAGATTCCAAACTTAGCTAATGCTTATGGCAGAGTATGTAAAGTTATTAAAAAGAAATGAATATTTCTATATTTAGAAAAACTCTAATGGTCTTAAATCAGGTCAATACGGAGGATAGATATTACGTCTTTTATAACTTATATAATTAAATAGAATATTTAATTCCCTCGTGAAAAAATTTGGCACTCTAATATTTTCTCGGGACATCCGAGGACATAATAAGGAAACATAAAGAAGCAATATAAGCAACAAAAATGTGCGTAGATTATGTCAGTTAAATAATAGATTTTATATGCTTGCGACCTTGACACGCGTTTTCTGTGGCATGATATCCAGTCGTTTTTGTACGAATGATAATTTTAATATTTTGCGTTCTCTAGATAACGTATTTTTGAGACTTGATAATATAACGTAAGAACTATTTCTTTTCAATTATTTTAAAAGACTGATAGGAAATAAACTAAACAGTAACTAAACTAAAAGTGAAATGGGAACAAAAATTGAACTCTTTTTCCCAGATTTATTTTTTGAAGTTTATATTTTTTTCACAAAATATTTACTTCTTCATCTTTATAAAGATTTTTGTTCATAAAAATTTGTCGCAGAAACCAGCTTCCGAAAATATATTCTTAAGTCAAATTTTCTTGCTAACCGTATTCGTCTCAGTGGTTTAAACGAGAATGTTTAAAAGAAAATGTAGGTTTTCAAACCGTTGCGTTACAGCCCAATAAATTTTTAGGTTATGACTGTGATTTTTATTTTTTAGGGTTTGCTTTGCTTTGCTTTCTTTGCTGTTGGTCCCGTTGCAAGACGATTAACCAGCTCTCCCCTTCCGGACTATGCTTTCCAGGGCTTCGTACGTGGAAAATCTGGATGGTCGAGCTTTCCGCTCCCAGAAATTCCGGTTCAAATGTTTACTTTTGTTCGAAACAAAATAATAATCGATTCAATGCATAAATTGTAACTGTCAATCCAAAAAACTGCTACTGGTGTCGTGCATAACCTTCACTGTCACTTGCTGACGCTTCCAGTAGAGGGCGCCACCGTCCTCGGCCGTTACGAAAACACGTGCACCCCGCTAACCTAAAAACATCAGGATTTTTAGGAATCTTCACTCACAGCGCTTAGCCTCAGAAGAAAGAAGCCCCAATTTAGCGTGAATCTTTTCTCGGTCCCCAAGGGTACAGCCACGCTCGTACGATGCCTTCAATCGCCTACCCGGAAGGTCTTTGTAGACCTCTACGTAAACATGAACCGCACTACTCGAAGACCGCGGAAAGAGTGATTTTTTAGGGTTAATATATACTTTAGTTTACACCCAATATCAACATTTTTCACTTGCCATGTGAAAAGTTTACAAAAAATGACCGAAACAACGTTTTTAATAGGTACGATGCATACGCCCGCCCGAGAGAGATAAGTATCTTGTTTTTAAACTATTGTCCGGGATGTATTCAAACACGGTTAAATACGCGACGTACATGACGTCACCGTTTAGCAAGAAAATGTAATGTTTTTAAAATGTTTTGAACCGTATTAACAACAAAAAATGGCTTTATTTGTAAATAATATTTTTAAAATATGATTTTATTAACTTAAGAATTTTAGTGCTTTCTTTTAGACATATACCCAAATTTGTTTTATGTAGGGCACGAACAATGTTACTTTGTCTTGTCTAAAAATATTTTAGTTTTCCTTTAATTAATAGGTTTTCTTAAATATCGTATATCTTAAATTTTTTGAGTTAAGACAAATTGTATCTTATTTAAAAATATATACAGTAAGAATTACATTATTTAATAAGAAGATAAAATAACTTCTTGGAGCAAAAATATTGTTTTCCTTCAAGAAAGAAGTGTTTTAAAGTAGAAATATATTTTTAAGAAAATCCATCTACCTCTTGCAAGAATTTAATTTTAAATGAGTGTAAAAATGACAAAATTTGAGACAAACCACATTACTTATGACGTAACTGAAAAAATTGGTTAGCAAACATACAGCAATTTTACGCGTTCAACCAATTATAACCGCGATAATAATTGGTGACAACTTTGACGTATAATACATTGTTTGAACGTCAACATAACTGATTGGTAAATACCGTTTTAGAGTTGGTTCTTCGCCTAAAATTGATAATAATAAAATAATTATGGTCTTTAACAATTTTTTAATATACTTTCTTTTTTTACAGGTAAGTTCCAGCATCTTTGTATCACAATAACTAACTTGGTAAAACATCAGTGGGTAAGACAAGAATTTTTCTTATTTTAAAGTTAAACGTTTAGTTTTACCAACACACAGAATATAAATATTCGTTAATTTTTACAATAACTTATTTACATAATTAATTTGTTAAAATTTCTTATTAGTAATAACATGTTGTGCTATCGTAAAGTGCAGAACAAAAAATGTATGTAGGTTCAAAAACAAGTTATTTTAAAACCAAAAATATATTATTGAATTTAACTACTTCTCTTAATCTTCTTATGTCTTTTTGTTCATAGTCAATAACAAAATATTTTTTAAATATTTTATCATGTTTGGAGTGAAAATTAAACACAAATTTAACTTAAACCAAAAATATCATACCGTTAAAAAAGTACTATGTTTTGTAGGTATTTTATGTAATTACTACATTCTTCAAGTTTTAAAAGTGTTCTTATCATGAAGTTAATTTTATTATTGGTCCAGGGCTATGTGTATATCTTTATAAATTCTAAAAGCTGGTAAAATTGACAAGTCCTTTGCACGTAATTTTTCTTTATCACACTCACAAACTGAAAAGCTACATTTTAAAATATAAAATATTATAGCAATAATTATTATCTTGTGTTCGATAACATTTTTAAACTCAAAAACTGACCTCGAAAATCTATATTTTTGTTCTTTGCGGCCATCTGCTATACGGATCTTTTGTTAACATGCTATTGTTACAGTATTTATCTTTTTCTTGAGAGATTATAATAAAGAGGGACCTCCATCAAATCTTTAACACTAAAGATTTTAATCGAAAGTAAACAACCCACAGGGTAAAAGAAACCCCGGATGTAAACAATGTGTCAGGGATATGATAAAGTAGATCTTAAAATGAGGCATGTGCCGGAATTTAAATAGCCTCTATTATCTATCTTATGTTTCTCTTACTTTTAAATTTGTTTCTATATTCAAAGTTTGATTTTGAAAAATTAGGCCTAGTATTACATTATCATTATTATTTATTGATTCTAAGAGGAAAATATTATTTAGAATTAAATCAAAATTGGAGCTTGGTTTTCTACAATATGACACGTTCGATTCTGTTGTGGTTTCCACTACCCAGAACATAGGAAATCCCATGTAAATTTTAGGCAGGTTAATTATTGGCTCCACTGTACATTTTAGAGAAAAAATTTAAGATATATTTTCGAAGAGACCAATCTGACAAACCCTCATGCCAAGTTTCAAAAAAAATGTAATAAGCGAATCTTAAATTGTAGACTAAAAACCAGTTACAAAGATGCCACAAGCAACATACAATATAAAGACGGCAATCAACTATCGCTGTCTAAATGCGTCGTTTACATCGTATGCGAGCAACAAAAAGGAGAATAATTGAAAGTGAGACAGAAGTGATGGCGCCGTGGCATCTTCTCTACTTTCAAAATTACCGAATTTTCGGTTCAGGCATAGTTTTCTACTCAGGTAAAACCAAACAGACAGCAGCCACCAGCAAATAATACATAATTTTCTTTCAAATACTGACTGTCACTGATTTTTTGACGCTTTTTCCTCATTTCAGTGACAACAGTTATTTTACAGGTGCCTGTTTGATTTTAAACAAACCGAAAATTTGGTAATTTGCAATAACATTTAATTTTATAATTCAATATTCGGTTATTAAATTTTTTTGAATTTGGCACGAAGGTTTGTCATATTGGTCTCCTAGAAAAGTTCTTACATTTTGTTTTGGAAAATATACAGGGAAGCCAATAATTAACCCCTTAAAATAACATGGGATTTGCTTTGTTCCGCTGTATATTCTGCAAGTTGAAATGCATAGATTAGATTGATACTATAGTGATAGTGAATGTTCTTTAATTATTAAATTAATTAATTTAACAATATCAGCATTACAGTAAAATTAGTCAAACATTATTTTTTACGATTATTTCACGAAAAAAGAACTTTCCAAGTGAACGATTAGCGAAGACGTAACAAAAACATGTATTATGTATTTCAGCTGTTTAATTATCATATAAACGACATTAAATCTAATACGTCGCGGTTCCTATATGTGAACATTTGTATACTAATGATCGACCAGTATATAAAATTCAAGGCTGCAGTTTTTCCTTGATCGTACAGAGGTGGATAACCTTATTCTACGACTAAAAAAATTATCATTCAGTCATGCATCTCCAAGATCCTGATAAGGTGCGGAATTTAAAAATTGAGAGTGGAAATCTTTTAAATGACTGAGCACCATATTATATAAATCAGACATACTCATTAGGATCATTAGCATTGATCTGTATTTGTTTTCTTTTGTTTAGTACGCATTACATTATTATTGGTTTATATATTTAATTTTTTTATTAAAGTGTGGTTTTATTATTTTCAATTTTTCTTACACTTTGAATGGGCACATGTAAATTGGTTCCCAACATGTTTAGGAATAGGTACGAATATCAAATAAGTAATAAAACAGGATTGTGCGTGTTTTTAAATTTATTTATTAAACAGAACTGTGTTCCTTGTTTACTCACAATTATTTGGGCTGTTTCGGGATTCCTGACGAAAATGCAATACCACTGTTTGTTTAAATACGCAACACACAAATCACCGCAAAAATGCAAAATTCCTATCAATTAAATCAAACTCATCAAACACCCAAGATAAATAGTCCCTGGGCCAGTAATGAAAAGAACTTTAGAATAAGAAAACTTTTTAGGGGTTTTCCTTTTACGAGTCTACCACGAATATTCATACCGCCATATATGGAAGCGGCGCTTTAACCCAGCCTGTAAATGTCAAATGTTTCAGGTGTCGGACTGGGCGAACACGTCACTCGGGTATCGAACTGGGCGGGTTTCGTGACTGTAACCCTTACGATTTTGGGCACACTTAATTTAAGACTTGACAGTTTGTGGAAAAACCTAATAGAAATAATCAAAAATAAATTTGGATGATTAAGAAAATAAAATTTTAAAATTCATACGGTACGTAGATAGAATATAAAATACAACACATGCATAGTTTGTTTTTGTCCCCTGATGTTAACGATATAAAAAAATGTTTCGACAGCACCAAAGAGTAAAAGATTAACATCATGGTTGATATCACTCTCTACGCATAAAAATATGAAATCCATTTACACATTTAAAATTTATAATAATTATAACTTATTAATTGTAAAAAAATCCCTAAAAACTTTTACTTCATATTAATATTTTTCTGCTTTTTGTACCTTTCTTTGGACGAAAAATTACTACAAATTATAATTCAAGAATGTTTAATACCGATGTTATACAGACATTATAAGCTAATTAACGTTATGGAAATCGTATCGTCTGAAAGATCTGCAGTCCGTAGCGTGTTGCCATTTTTCGGTCTGTAGGAGCCAAGTCCGTTGTGTAGGGGTGCTTAACCTGTGAAAAGAAAATTGCCTTGATTAGTGAACGGTAGCTTTATTAATATTAATAATTTTATTACTTTAGGGTTTTTATGCATTAAAATAGCTTGGTTTACAAATTTCTTTATGAAAAATAAAGGTCCGAATTAAAATTCAAGAGCAAAAAAGATAAGTATCCCGAAATATATTGGATTTATTTAATGGAAAACATTTCCCCTGTTATTTTAACATCAAACATATTCAAATTTTTTTCTCTTTGATATTAAGAAAGCTAAGAAATCCATAATGTCATAAAAATGATTAAAAGACTGAAGGGACCCTCTTGTTTGGGAGTTTCAGGGCTGCCTTTAGAAGAAAGTTGTATGAAATTAGGTATGATTTTGGTATTTTGTGTATTATTACGTATCTTATTAAAAAAAATTATACAAATTTGCATATCTGCCTTTGACAGAATATTGACCCGATTTTTGATGCTTGACATGACCTTACTGGCATACCCTCGGCAATTTGAGCCCGGATGTTGGCCTTTAGGTCTTATGGGGTCCGTGGTAAGTTCACTTAAACACGGGATTTCAATTTAAAAAAAAATCAACATCAACAAAAGCATCTCCCGGAACGCCTCATCTCACCAAGGGGCGACAATTTCAATTGGCCAGCTCGCTCTCCTGATTTAGGAGCTTGTGTTTTTTTTTTTGTTTGTTTTGAGTCACCTACCCAATTTAAATTTGAGAAATAATAAATTGACTTATTGCAAGAAAAAAATTCTGCACAGAATTATATCATAGACTCTTCTACACTAAATTGTTAGTAATCAATGCTTTTGACCAGACCAACTTTTTATGTTTTTTAATGCCCTGAATTCGAAGTCCGTTTGGAGTTCTGACTAAACTACGAAAAACCCCAAAAATCACTGAAAATCGAAAAATATAAGTGGTGTTTTTCGTAGTTTACTCAAAACTCAAGCCAGGTGGAGCAAAACGGACTTCAAATTCAAATTCAGGGCTTAAAAAAATATAAAAAGTTGGTCTTGTCAAAATACTTTATTGTGTGCCGGTGTAATTAGTGTTATAATTTTTATATCCTGAACACGTAGAAAATAGCTTTAATCCTGTAAATTGGAAAATATTTTACACAGGAAAACTACAGGAATTTTCAATCTATTAATAATCAAAATTTATTTGAGGTGTGTTACCCGGTTATATTAATGGAATGACAATAAATTATTTCAGCGGTGTCCTTGAGTCGGTGCGTGTGTGAAAATTTAATTATAAAATAAATTTTACTCATAATAAAACGACGCGTTTATGGGTGTCTCTCCAAAGGCCACTTAAAACAATAACACGTGCAGACAATATTTGCCATCAGTCGGTTTGTTAATCTTTCAAATTGTCTATTTGTATACAGAACGTTTTCTTATGTAAATGCGTAAGTGGTCACAAATAATGCTCGATACACTCTTTAAATTCATTAACATAGACAATTCAACCGATTATACATTCAGTGTATACCTTTAAAATATTTTACCTGGCTCCAGTGCTATTTTTAAATGGGTTAACCTACTTTTGCAAATAAAACAAGACGTTTTTACACCTACGTTGGCGGAAAGCAAAATTAGATGCTAACATTCGCGTAGAGGAAATTTTTGGCAAGATAGGGGCTATAAAATGATATAATATAGAATTTTTGACAAAACCTTGATAATTTGAAAAATTTGGCCCGTGAGTCAAAGTCACATTTTTTTTAGATTTAATTTAGGTGTTCCGTTATAGGGGCAATTTTATAAAGCTGATTTTAAGCTTATACTACTTTTCTGCATAAAAATATATTACCGTTAAACAAAAGTGCCGTTTGTTTCTCGATATTTTAAAGATATAGGACTGCATAAAATGTTAAAAAAAAGTATTAATTTTAACAGTTTAGAGCTCTTTTTTCACTTTGAATTAGTGTGTTGGTTCAGGACCTACTAGATTATTTTATATGAATTTATGAAATGCAACAGTAACCGTGGCCATAACTAAACCAAAGATAATAAATTCCGCCATTACCTCTTTTAGTAAATGGGTCAATTTAAAAATTTATCAGTTTGCAAATAAATTTAATAGATATTGAAAATTTATAATAATAATGAATTCGGATGATTCGTAATTTAAACAGTCGTAGATAAAATTTAGTATGCAACACATACATAGAGTGTCTTTTTTACCTCATGTGTCAAAATTGCTGATTTTAAAACTTGCACACTATGCTATATTTGAACGGCCACTTTATCAGTAAATAAATTCGAGATTATTCAAATTGAAATTGAAAAAATCAGTTCGGCAACGCCGTCAAATAGCTTACGCACTTTTTCGCGCGTGATGTCAAGGTCGACCACGGCATGTCTCTGTTGTAAATTTTCCTTTCTGTTGCTCGTCCTCTCTCTTTCTCTTTCACGATTTCTCTTTCTTACTCAGTGTCAGGTGCCGTCTGTTTTTGTCGCCACAACTCCATTTATGCACTTTAAGGAACCTCCTCAACGGCGCGGCGAGACGGATACATCTTTATGTTTGTTTTTTTATCTGATGATGAGTAGTCGAATAAACGAAAGTGTTGCTATTTCACATAATAATCGTGTTTTCGTAGCAAGTTTACATGTTTATACAGGGTGCGTTTTTTTAAACTACAATGGGTATATTTTCTAAACCACGGCAAATATAAAAAAACCTCTATTAACCTCTTAAGCTGCACCCCAGTCACTTTTAAATCTTAAATGGCACACACCTTATGCGGTACCTCTTTGAAAAGCCTATAAAAAATGTTTTTCGTTGGTCATAAAAAGTTGGGGTAAAAACAAATACTACCTTTAAATAAAAAAATCATACTTTATTATTCATAAAGAGTATGAGAAAATGACCAATTAAATTGTTATAAAATTATTAATAAATTAAAATAATACTTCCTGTAGAGCTAACCCCCCTATTACCTAACCCGCTCAACAACAAAGACCAGTTGCTATTACTTTTTTTCTCGACAAAAATCAGAAAGAAAACTAACCAGAACTAACCAAAACTTCTTATGGGGGCAGGTTAGCTCTACAGGAAGTGATATTTTAATTTATTAATCATTTTATTTTAATTTACTTGGACATTTTCTTGTACACTTAAAAAGCATTTTTCATAAGCTTTCCAAAGAGTTGCCGCATAAGGAGTGTTGCCATTTAAAATTTTAAAGTGACTGGGGGTGCAGCTTAAGGGATTGATTGAGGTGTTTCGAAAAATAAGTCATTTATATTCCCCCGGATTATAAAAAAACGGAATTGATTTTTACTTTTTCATATTTGCTGTGGTTTGCCATTGTAAGTTTTAAAAAACGCACCCTGTTTTAGTAATTTGATAGTTTCTGATCATTTTCGGTAGCGTGGTTTTTGCGACCACTTGTATGTGAATGGGTTATTTTGTCAATAAAGTAAATCCGCGAGTTCGCATATAACCTTTAAATACATAGGTGATAATTAAGCATATTGTGTTTAAGTGCTGTTTAAATTATTAATAAATTAACTAACTCCATTCCTGATTTGAAAAGCATGAACGCAAAATTCTAAGTTTAGAATACACGTCACAGACGAGCCTCCCACATAGGTTCAATATTTTCCTTATTTTTATGCTTCCTGCAATAACATGGTATAATATTATATCGATGGGTTTTTGACAAAACATCGTAAGCGACATTCGTCAATTTTACGGAAAACATTTTTTTCTTTTCATTGAGTTATTTCTCGGTTTTAGTTTAAAAATAACGCGATGAGAAGAAAAATCGTTTCCTGTAAAATTGACAATGTCGCTTACGATGTTTTGTCAAAAACCCATCGATATCTTATTGTTCGATAAGATTAAATGGCGCTTTGAATCCAAACGGTCAATTATATTGTACAATAATACGAACTGTTTTTTGTTCAATCGGACGTATGTATATGTATGTACTTATGTGAGTGTATTTGCGGCGTAGAATTTTTTTTTCGTTATCAAAAAAAATTAAATAAACAATAAAGTTTAAAATAAAATACATATATGTAATATAAATTTTAACGATTTCTTTTAAGTATTCGGTTTCCATTGTGAGTTGACACGTGTTATTAATTATTGCCCTTGAAATTTTTGCGAAACGCCACACACAATTGTTTTACATTTAAAACAAAGTCCGTGTTAATGAAGCGACTAAACATTAAAAATTTAAACTAACCGAATAATTAGCCATTGAACTTGTTCCTAACATTTACAAATCCATTTATATGCCCGGAATAAACATTTATTATTATGGTCTTGGTAACTTTAAGCGTTATTAATGCCTGCTTTGATAGGTTAGTAGTACCAAAGAATATAATAGCTACCTTGGAAGTCCACTTCAAATATTTGCTGTTAACAATACATCCTACATGGTGATTTAAAGTGTTTAAAAAAATAAATAATTAAATTATAATCGCCCTGTATGATGTGCTGTTAAAAAGAAGTAATAAACCCTTACCTATTTCTGATATTTTCTTCACTTAACTGTGTTGATACGTTGGGTACTTATTAATAGAAATATAAGAATATAGAAAAACCCTAGGCAAAGCGTTAATTTTTTAGGAAGTATATTTTTTAACATAAAACTATTTAGCCTTAACCCTAATACGTTTTCTCAAATTTATCTTTTATGGACATTAGTCTCTCTTTTCCCAACCCTTTAAATATTTTAGCAAACAAGGTCGTCTCGCCAATGGACTTTTCACAACACAATCCCAATTACTTAAGAAACCCGTTAAAATTCCACGCGTCGCCAAAAAACCCTTTCCCGCCAAATAGCCCATAACACGGGTTTCCCAGATCAGTGGGGTTTCCACGTTGCGTCGGGGCGGTTGTACACCCTCCCGGTTTTCCCGCCTAGCCAAGGACACGGCGGGATCGATTTTCAAGATGGCGCCAACTATGTCTGTGACCTTCGAAAGCCCGCCAAATTCAGCGAGAGTAGACGGGGAGACACAGGGTTGCCGGTTCTGGGATTTCTGGATGACCAATAATGATGACTGGACAATATGGGCAATATATGTGAAACATGGATTATTAGAATAAGTAAACAGTTTTATTATAAGGGTCAGCTCGCTATACCCCGGGACCAGGACCGAAGAGGTCCCATTTTTTCCTAGATTGAGGCGTGTAGCCAGCCAATTACTATCGAATAAATGAATCCGCCTAACCAATGTAGAACATATGTATCTGCAATTAAAGTAAGATTGCCGCATAGTTCTATTTCACTGATGTTTGGATTGAGCCAAAAAATTGATTTTTTTGCAAATCTCGCACATTGTTGATCTTAGAAATTTTCCCAACACATTCTTAAAGAAAATTAAATTCACAAGAAAAACCTCTCTTCGTCAAATACATTAAACTATTTCTTTAATTTTATATTTATTCCTACTACTACAAAAACGTTTCTTAGTATTAAAAAAAAGCACTGCTATAAATTTATTGAAAAATGTTACGACATCTTTTTGTAGCGCATGATTTGAAATTTCTTTTGGATTCGCCTTCAACGTCGAATAACTTTTGAAGGCGTGAATTTTTTTTAAAATGTTAAGAGACCTTTTTGTAGCGCATTTAATTTCCGTATATGTATTGAATTTATTTAAATATTAATGTTTGTAGAAGTAGCAAAGCCCGATTACATGGAAATGGCTTATTTGACGACTATGTGCAAATAAAGCCTTTTGGAGGAAATTTAATTTTCTTTAGGAAGGTGTGTTGGTAAAATTCTCCAGATCAACGATTTGCGAGTTTTTTACAAAAAAAAAAGATTGTGGTCAAAAAACTGTTTGTTGCGAAGATAAATATCTTAATATTAATTTTAAGTCTTAAACCTTTACGATATTATCTCGGGCCTCGTTAACAGAAAGAAAAACACCTATATAAATAATTATAGTTATTACATATTACTTATATTGATTATTACAGTAAAACAAACTTATTAATTTTTAAATACCTCGAGTGTACTTTTTTGTCTTACATACATAATAGTATACGAAACTTAATTAAAGATGTGTAATTAAATATGTATAATGGGAAATGTCCCGTTAAAACGGCCGGTTATTCCCTTTCTCCGTCTAAATAATAGAGAATATTAATAGAGTTTCTAAAGGTAGGGGACCTTTAAAGTGCCATCTTTTCGAGTTCTAATTTTAGGCCTCAAATAAATCGAAATAGCCTTTTCTGGTATCGAAATAAGATACGACGACGAAAGACGGAAAGTCGTCTAAAACTTAATTTAACTTGCGTGATTTATTGTAATAGTTTTCAAGATATCGATAAAAAGTTTTTAGTTTTGTGTGTTTAAAGTAGCTATACTTGATTTAGGAATCTTTCTCGTAAATAAACCAAGCTTTTAATAAATTAGTAGAGAAACTTTGGTAAACAGTACAAATGTGAAAATGATTTAAATCGCTTACAAAAATGTCAAAATAAAGCAATTAAGTCATTATACAATATACCATATGATACACATTTTGATGAGTTATATAGCATGACAAAGATATTTAATGTAAATGAAATAATATATCAACAAGAAATAAAGTTAATTCATAAAATGTGTATCAATGGAATTGTCACCAATCTAAAATTAACGGAAAGAAGTTCAGTTCATAATTACCAAACTAGAAATTGTAATGATCTTAATTTTAAAAAACAAATACCGCTAAAGCAAAAAAGCTCTTATGCACCATGGAATAATTCGTTATAATGAAATACCCAATGCTCTTAAACAAACTCAGAATACAATAAAATTTAATAGACATTTAAAAAAATTTATTTTTCAAAAAGAGATTAAATTTATATTTAAACATAATAAAATAATTCGCTGTAAAATTAAACATATTCTCAATTTTTTATTTACTTAAATCTATAATGTTAGTATAAAATAAACTTATTATTAAGTTATATAATAATTATTATGTAGTAACAACTTATATTAAAGTATTTAAATGAAATATTTAAACTAGAAAGTAAAATTAGAAATGAACACACAAATTGAATCCTAAATAAAATCTTTGTATTTTTAATGGATTCTGAATAAATAAAGATTTTGCATTGAAATGTCCCAAATATTTGACTTTTTGTTTAATTTTAAAAACAAATGAAACAAAACAATAGTTTTGTTATTATTACAGAGTATAGGTGGGGGTCATGATTAGTTCTGGTTAGTTAAATCTTTTATTTTATTACCTAATTAAACCCAAGCCTAATATACAATTTATAAATCCACTTGAGAATTCTATGCCCACCTTTGGGGTACCAAAGAAGAAGAAATAATTATGCATTCTTGTCGAGGTAACCAAACCAGAAAAAAAGAGTCAGGTCAGGTAAAATTTTATTAGATGCTCAAACAAGGGTTTCCAAACCAGCAGAAACCATCTTATTCGCACACTTGCTTCTTCAGGTAGACTCGAAGGCATACCAAACGGCTCCCGATTTTTTCTGTGGCGATATTTAAAAGCCAAAGTGTTTGCGAGTCGTCCAGGTACAATCGAGGAACTCAAAGTCAAAATTCGTGAAGAAGTCAAAGGAATACAGCCGTGTAATAAACAACTTTTTATCTTATAGCTATTAAAAATGTATTGAAGTTGGCTAGAGGTCATTTGATTTTTAATAGTAATAGTTAGAAATAAATTAGCCAAATATTTATAAGTTATTATAATTCACAAAAAGTTAGCTTTGATTTAGTATAATAAAAAGTTTGTTTGGGAAACTTAAAAATAATAATCAAATTTTTAAAATGGGTAGCCTATTATGGGAACTCTGTATACAAGAAACCCGAGCCATCCGCCCCAGCCCTTTATAAATTTAAAGGGTCTTGGAAGCAGTTTTTATTGTCTGGTGCTTGGAGGTCACGCGTCGGGACGGTTCAACTCGCGAACTTTTCGGAGAATCAAATTCCCGACCATCGAACCGCTGCGGATTTTCAGCGTCTGTTTTGCCATAGGTCAACACTGCAGGTTTGTCGGCCGGCGCCGAGGACAGTTTAAAATTTTACAGTGTTGTCTAGGTTTGGAAATCCCGATGGCGATGGCTCGTAATTCCTACTTTTCCTAATGTACACCTAGTTACAGACACAAGAATAGGGTACATAATTTTAAATATCGATATAAAATATCCAGAAACTTTATCACTGGACTTATTTATTTGCAATTACTACAAAATAAATTTTAGTAAATTTTAGGCTGACTGACGGCTAAAAGCAAGTTCCGTATGCATGGTTCTTCTTTTCTAAACACAGCTCGCGCAGTTCCTGTTTTTTGACTTGACAACGTCTTATAATTCGATGCACACACCAAAAAACATGACTCATGCGGCATTACCTCGCGCGTTCCATTTAAGCCTTGAAGTGCAAGCGAGAGCGCGAAACGAGCGACAAAGGTACAATTTCCGTGTTCGGCAGCGTTCGACATCTGTTTCTCTCCTACTTGAGTGAGCGTGCAGTAAAAAGTGAATGATATGTCAATTGTTTATAGTAACGATAGTTGCGGCGATAAAGATAATGATTCTTTTGATGTTGTCTGGTTCAACTATCGTCAGTAAACTGAATTTGCGGACAACCAATTTTTTTCTTTTTATTTACAGTATATAGCAGCATTTTTTGGCAACACATGTTTTTAAAAGTTATAACAATAGGTTTAAAATTACTTGGACAATGACATACACTTTTGCTTAAAGAAAATTGGATTTATTTTTTTACAGTTTTAAACATTAAATGTAAATATTTTAATGTATTGGGTGGCAAGTTGTAAATTTACACTCCCGTTTTTATTTTTGCTCTTACAAAACAGGTAAAAATATAATTTTTTGTTAATTCTGTAGTTTCTAAATCATTAATTAGAGTTTAATTGTTTCTTAAGGTACATGAACCATGAAGGGCAAAAAGTTTGATTTTTTAATGAAACATCCTGTGTATTGAAATACCATTCAAAAATATCTTTCCAAGAGCTCCAACAAATTCCCATTTGATATATCTATCTTTAATAGTTTCTGAAATATGGTCATTTACATCTAAAAAATAATTTTTAATTTCAATTAGGTATGTCATAGTATATTGATGTTAGTAAGCTTACTCTTGTAGATATAATAGAAAAAGACAGATATATCAATGTGATATTTTTTATAGCACTTTTTAATGGTGATGCACTATATAGGGTGTTCTAATTAAAAAAATCGTAGCTTTGGTGGTTTCTTTTGAAATAATAAAAATGTAATTACTGATTCGAAAACTACAGAATTAAATACCGAAAGAAACTAAGGTTTTCATGTATTTCCTAATTGCGGTGAGAAAATCTAAGGGCATATTCCTGAGCCAATTTTATGAAAAAAGTTCATGTAAACATAGGTCCCGGATAACGGATTTGTTTCTAAGATACAGAGTGTTAAACATTAAAAACAAAATCGGGTTTTTAATAATATCCTTAACATGCCTTATACGATTTTAATAAAATTTGGCTGTGGTGTTTGTTAAAATATGAAGTTAATTAAGCCCTAAACATATTTTAATTAGTGAGACCAGTGGCGGCGCGTGACGCATTTTAGCTAATATTATTGACAAAAAATGTACGCCACTGACTTGTTTGCAACTTTTATATTTTTTCCGGATGAAAAACCTTAAAATACAACATTTTTGTGTCTTCATATTTTTGAGTAACTTGCTTATTTTTCCAAAAAAATCCGCTAAACTGTATACGGCGGTGGTAAACGGGGCGCAAGGCCTTCACTAAAGTTTTATTGAACAGGTAAATGTGGCGCAGGGATCTTGGGGTCAATAAAATCGTATAGGTAAACGGGGCGCAAATGTTTTCTTTAAAGTAAAGGTATCAAAATAAAATGTTGGTCTATTTTTAAAAATTTTATTAATTACGAAACATTTATTGCATCAAAAAATATTTACATTCTTTTGTTTACTGTCTTTGGAAAATGTAAAATTTTTGTAGGCTATTAAATCTTTTCCACTCACACTTTCAATTACTGATACCGACATTTTCTCACTATTAAAATCTTGAGCGGAAATCTTTTCGCACATCTATTCACTATTACAATAAGAACTGAACTGATTAAGTTGTATACAAATTATTAGTGTCAATTATAGGAATTCTTACCTGCCCTGACCCACACCCCCTCTCGGGAAGGGCTGGCGCCCCATTTACCTATGATATAAACGTAACCTTACAGGCGTGCAGGGGAAAGAGATATTTTCGCGCCCCGTTTACCTCCGTCCACTGTATAATCCTGAACCATACCCGAAACATTGAGGAATTTTTTTCTTTTAAAAATTTAGTGTTATAATTTCTTATTAGCAATTACTTACTTATGTAATAAAACAACAAATGCTTAATTAAACAATGTTTATATCTAGTCTAACAAGTTTTACTAAAAAGAGTTTTAGAATTTTTTCATTTTTTGAAAAGTTTAACAACATGTATCTTGAGAACGAAAAATTTGAGGACCCATGTATATATAAACTTTTTTTATAAAAATATCTCACAATTAGGAAACACCCTGTATAAGTAAAAATGTATTTTCGGTAAAATAGGATTTCAAAAAAGCAAATCAAGCATTAACCTTAAAAATTTGAACACCCAAACTTTCTAAGTCATGGAGGCTAACAACCTTGGCGTCAACCGGAGTGTTAAAATAACAAAACCCCATCAGCATCCTTAAAAATGCAGATTCTTAAACGGACCATTAATCACCGAATTGACAATAATGGGTTTGAAATAGTTTCCAAAAAGAAAAATAAGGAAATATGATAAATTATTTTCCAAATGGTCTTGGCAACGATGCCGCTGTTTCGTATATTTTGTCTAGTCTAGCAGACCCGAGGTCGTTTACCGACGCCGTGGCTTTCGAGATCCGAAATATATATTTAATTTTGAGATACACACAGAAATTTTTCTAGACTTTATTTGAATGAATGGCGATAATTACTTTGGCACCTGTCGATCATTATTATAAGTTCCAAAAAAAACTATTTAATGCGTAGTTTAGGGATGAAATATGGATATCAAATTGATACACGTCGTGCCAGCTCGATGTGTTCAATTGAATGCCAGTGTATTGAACACTAGCAGGTAAAGATTAGGCACAGAATGCCTGCATGTAAATGGTCTGTGCAGGTTTGAGAAATTCTGTTTGGGCACCTAATTTTTTCCTTAAAGTGTGTATTAGTCTCTGGTTTAAATATTAAGGAAATAAAATAATAATAATAATAAAATAACCAGAACTAACCATGACCTCACACCTATACTCTGTAATTATAACAGAACTCTTGTAATGCAATACGGCTGATACTGATTTAAAAGTCTTCACACATGGGTTTTATTTAAATGTCGCATTTGGCTTATGCGCATTACAGTGCTCGTAAAAACTAAGAATGAATAGGTCTGTCTATATTATTGAATTATATACACACCTTTAGGGTACCAAACAAGAAGAAATAATTATGCACTTTGTCCAGGTGACCAAACTAGATTAAAAAGGGTCAAAAGAGGTAAAATTTTATCAGGAGTCCAAGCAAGAAGTTCTCAACTAAGAAAACATCATGTAAACATTTCAGATAGAGTAGTGACGCATTAGGCTCCCTTTGTTGTTGTTTTAAAACTTTTCTTTTTATCCATTTTAGGAAAAATTCCCTTTAACGTTTTGAAATGGCTCGAGATGTATAAACATTGCTTTAAAACACTAGTAACCAAAAAATCTTTAAAAATAGAACCTATAATTGTTGAATAATAAATACCTCACAACACGAAAACATTTTTGTATGGTACCGTGAAAGTCGGAAACCTGTTAAATGTTGACGGGTGAATGACTGAAACGAAAAACTGGTACAGTGTTGACGTCATTGCTTATTACTGGTTCAGTTTTTTTAGTTAGCCACCAGATTCAAATACAAGACAATGTAAACTTTGTAGTTTCTCTTGTCATTAAAAATCATTAATCATATTATTAACTGATTCTTCAAATCAACATGAGAATAAACATAAAATAAATCTAAATGCTATTTAACTAAATAACTTTTTCAAAAAAACTTAAAAGAAAAGAAGGAGCTTTTATTTCATTAAATAAGGATAATTGCTTGCCATACAATATTACTTAATTTAAATAGTACTAGTATAGTACACTTAACTTGCCCCTCTTCTTATTTTTGAAAATCATAAATGTGCTTGTCATGGCAGATTGTCATTTATACACCACTTAAAATCGACAAAATTCTATTAGATTTTCTTAATATTTTATATTACAATAAATTTTATTTTTGTGCAAGTCTAACCAATATTAGGTATAGGATAATTATTGTATCTTAAAAACGGCGGTAGACGTGACATTCAATTTAAATATCCCAAAAGCCCTTCAATATTTAAATTAAAGCTTTTTTTTAGTACTCAATGGTTCAACTTCAAAAAGTTCCCTTCTATAATTTATCTAATCTAATGGTCGGCATCTTTTTGCAATCATTGGTTCCGAGAAGGACCAGATTGTTAGACCCTTTTGCAGGTAATAAAAATTATTATAAGCTTCGCAAAATTGCTTTTCATTATTACACGCCAGTGTGTTTGTGGAAAAGGAGAATAATGGAGTACTTAGAAAAAAGGCCGGTATTATTTTTCTTTACTGATAAAATAGTCCCTATCTTGAAAGCATTAGAAACTTTTAAGATACCTATATAAGGATTAAATTAGATGTATCAATAGAGAAAAAAAAACTTTTATTTTTACTGAACAAAACAACTAAAAATTAAAAATAATGTCAAAACTATAATGCAGTATTAGATTTATTTACCACTAGTTAATTCGAAAATTGCGCTAAAGACTCTGTATCAGTTGTAGACAAATATCAGATTTCTAGTAAAGTTTTAAAATTTTTAATTTCTAACTAACTTCAATATTTAGCAACTTTGTGTCAACAATTTCTGGTAAACTGGCAATGAATAAAATTAAAGATTCAGCTTTAAGAATGCTCCGTATATATATTTTCCTGTTGTTCTCTAAAAATGTATTATCATCTTTTATATTAGAGTAATAAACTGCCAAAGAATGAGGACAACGACTCGGTTTTAAAATATTAAACAATCAAGAAAATTTTCCACTATCTAATTTATGTTGATTAGAAGATTTCAAAAGCTATAATTTAGGGATCTCGCTTTGAAAATGTTTCGTCAGTTTCTCATGTGACAATCATAACTATGTCACGAAAATTCTTTTGGGATTTAGATAACCACACGCAATAACTATTCGCTATAAAACTTTAAGTAAATCAGGTTGAATTAAAAGAAGAAGAAAAATTATTATAGACTTGTAAACAAGACACACAAATATTTATAAGTACTTTGGACATTTCAAATTGAGAAAAACACCTAAATAATAATTAAAAAGTTAATTGTTTTAAAAGGTCAGGAACCATAGGTACTTGGTATTTTTCTTAATATAAAGTGCCCAAAGTACAGGCTACCCATTTTAATATTTAAATAATTTTCTTTTTACTTTACCAAAGAAACTTTTTATTATACTAAATTACAGATAACTCTTATCTTTATTTTATGGTAACTTTTAAAAATCACGTCTTCTAAATGACCTCCACCAACTTTAACATATTTTTCAATATTAAATAAAAAGTGGTTTCTTAACGGCACCCCATTTTTTCCTGTATGGATATTTAAAAGCCAAAGTGTGTGTGCGAGTCCTCCAGAGTAGCTTTCCAGTGAAGAAAATTTTTTGTAGGTCACGCTCCAGGGTTTGAAGCTCTTGATCCGCTATTAAAAGTTAGTCACTGGAACGCATCCCTAGACACGGAAAGAGATAATTTTAAGAAATTTTAAAATTTCGTTTTTTTTACCTTTCTTGGCTTTATAATAATAATCTATTTTTAATATCTAATTCCATTTCAAACAAATAATTTTAAAAAATCCATCCTTAACCATAAAAAAACACGTTTGGAGCACGAAAACCAAAAGAGTGGACTGGTGCATGAGGGGCAAGGGGAAAGAAAAACTGAGTAGTTCAGGTGCATAACACTTTCCGTCACTGGAACGCCATAAAGTAGAACGAAATGCCCCTGAGCTACTCGGGAGCGCTCTATATGCGTCACTGGAAAGCTACCCAGGTACAGTCAAGGGACTCAAAGTCAAAATTCGTGAAGAAGTTGAAGGAATAAACGAAGGTGTGCTACGCCGTGTAATGAACCACTTTTTATCTAATATCGAAAAATGTGTTGACGTTGGTGGACGTCATTTAGAAGACGTAATTTTAAAAAGTTAGAATTAAATTAGCCAAATATTTATAAGTTATCATAAATCCCAAAGAGTTAGCTATAATTTAGTATAATAAAAAGTTTGTTTGGTAAACTAAAGGAAAATAATTCAAATATTAAAATAGGTAGTCTACTATGGGGAACCCTGTATAGTTAGTTTCTCAAAATGTAAATTAAATAGTATGAAATACCTTTTTTTGGGCGTGTTGTCCAAAATTTTATTAGGAATATTAAGTTTTTTTCTTGTAAATCTGCAATTTTACAAATTGCCGAAAATTTTGCAGTTATTATAAGTTCACGCCTAATAATTCCAGGCCGCCTAAAAGGATATGCCTTGGTAATTAGTGTTACCTATTTTCCGAGGTATTGCTTCTGGAAACAACTCATTAGTGAACCTTGGCGTGAGGTATTTAGCAGCTGTAACTGTCCCAAAATATTAATAGGTCAAACACCCGTCTACCCAACCCAAATAATTCACTCTATCTAATTTTAAAACTAGGAAATATGCCAGTCTAGGAATACTAGGAATACGTGCGCTGAAATATATGTATGTATATCTATTTTCTAGAAATTGTGACCGCTACAATTTATTGAGCTTTCGTCACCTTAAAAAGTAATGCTTCACTTAAGATTAGATAATCCTTTCTTTATCGGATGACTTGAAAATAAAATCCCACTTGTGACGGTTTCTCCCTCCTAGATATTTGTCTGTCTTCTGGAACTCATTTTTTCTGTTTTCGTAATCTGGTGTCTAATCAAGCGTTTGTTGAACCCTACTTGGGAGGTTAAAATTTTTAGTTTTAACACATCAAAGCGCTATTTTTTGAGATTTAGTCATTAAATTAGCACTCTCTTACAGAGGTGTAAATTGTAAATGTTTTATGAAACCTTTTGTTTAATTATTATTAATAAATTTACTGAAATTTTGACACCTATGTTCTTTAAATAATTTTGCTAGTCTTACTTTTCGAATTTAGTTATTTTTACTTTTTTTTTGTATATTTTCAACTATTGACTTTTGATAACTTACCAGCTCTTACTTAAATTTGTTTAGCTATACTTTAATGATTTGTTTTTAACATTTACTTTTGATAATATAACTACCTAGGCTTACTTTTTCGAATTTAGTTACCCATACCACAAGAATAAATACCACAAGATGTGCTGTCTTAAAAAAAATATACTTTGAACATTTAAAATTACATGCTTAATTTGTTTTGTGCTTACGACATTGGGAGCACTTAGGCGATGTAGGCCTTTTTAATGATACCCACTTATGGGGCGGAAGAAATATCAAATTTATCCGTCTGTTTTTGAGGTAATGAACCTGCTAACAATGATAGGATGATAAAAATTTTGTAGGTTTTGGTTATTGGTAATATTTAATTTACAAAGTAAAATAAATTGTATACATACACATTAAAATAGGATTAATTAAGGTATAGTAATGCTCAAAGTATTAAAATTTTAACTCGCTACTTGAACTGCCCTAATTTTCTCTTTCAAGTTTTGTTTAAAAATAAAGTGATAATATGAAAATATATTATAAAACATTAACAAACTAAAAACTGTTTACACTTTTTTATTAAAATTAGTACAAGTCAAGTTCGTGGACCTACCTTTTTATAACAATTATATAACTTGTTCCTAATAAATTAATAGCATTTTAAAATGAATGTCATCTATTTCTTTTAAAAAAAACTGAATTAAATCTGTAGAAAAACATTATAGTAAAAATGTACTATTTAAATGAGTTTACAAAAGTCAAGGCTTTTTATCATTACACAAGCCAAATTCTACAAGATTTTATTGGAAGCGGCCAGACAACCAACCAGACCTATCAATTTTTATAGTTATAGTATTTTTAAAGGTTCTTTGTTTTTAAATTTTATTTAAATTTTTGAATATAATTATCAATAACGAAATGCGTAGAATCCAGCAAGAAATAAGTAAATTTATGCCTATCTCGTTCAATATATTATTTAATTATGAATTATTATGCATCATAAAAGAAGTTATCTGGTGGTCAAAAGATCGCGAGAGAAATGAGATACAAAAAATCTCTCGTTTTTTAACAAAGTTCTTAAGGAACTCTCGGTGGCATTATCAAAAAAGTAAATGAAGTCATATTATTAAACAATAACGAGATGGTTCTCAATTCGCCGCGTATGTTTTTTTGTGTGTATATATTACGCGATTACTCCGTCAATTGTGGACCGATTTTATTATTTTTTTATTTGAAAGAGTGCATTTTTGTGGTGGAAATGCTATGAAATACATTTCTTAAATTAGGTTTAGAACAATATTTACGCGCGTTGGCGTTTTAGCAGACTCTCAGATAATTTATGGATGTCACAAAATGCAAATGACTTCTTACAAAAAAAAGCGTACTAAATCATAAAATCTGGAGCAAAGTTTTGTTTGCCAACTTTCTTCCTTTCTCTCGGTTAAAAGATACAGATTAGGCCGGCAGATGTTTCGAAATAAATAAAAAGAAATTACCTGAACTCCGTAGCAATTTAATTTGCCTTTGAAAAAAGCAAAAAGCTTTTCTTGGGATAGGTCCGAATTGAACACTTGGTACGTAATAAACCCATTGTAGGCGGATTTCGGCCTTTGACAACGGTTCTCGTCTTGCAATTGTTATTGTATTATTTCGTACCTGCGAAGAGAGTACGGGTACTGTTACAAGACTATAGAAAGTACGTACAATGGAAGGGTAAATGCATACAGCACATTTTCTATTAAAGTACACCTTCACACTTCCTGTACCTATTATCTTTTTCAAAGTGGGCAAAACGGATCACACCTAGATGACGATGACGCTGTGCATTCATTTATATAGTGAAATTTCTTATGATTAAATCATAGGTTACGTTTCAAATGTCATTGATATGCTTGTTATTAAATATGATACCTGATTTTTTTCAGTCTAGGAAGTCTCAAAGCTTAAGTATCGTGGGTTCCTGGGGTAAAGTATGCGGGAAAGAATTCAAAACAATAGTGCATAGTGTTTTCTTGTTTGGGTAATTTTACCTCTTTTGACCATTTTTCAGGTTTGGTCAGCTGGACGAAATGCATAATTATTTCTTGTTTGGTACCATAAAGGTATGCACATAATTTAATATTATGGACAGCCATATTCACTTCTAGGTTCATACGTGCGCTGTAATGCACATTAGCCAAATGCGAATTTGAATAAAACATGTGTCAAGACTCTTAAATCAGTATCAGTCTTGTTGCATTACAATAGTTCTGCTATTATTACAGAGTTTAGAGGTTCGTTACTTAACCCCAAGACTAATACACACTATAAATCCACTTAAAAGGTCAAAAAAGGTAAAATTTTATTAGGTTTTCAAACAAGAAGTTCCCAAACCAGCATAGGTCGAAAGAATTCAAAACAATCAGCACAAAAGTAGCTTTTGTGTAAAAATTTTGTATGCCATAATCATTGAATAATATTTACTGTTTTTTTTCAAATTTGGTCATTTATTTTAACAGTTAGTATTTATAAAGCAGTTAATAAAATTAATTACTTATAAATTTAAGCTTTGGCATTTGGTATACAGCAAATTTCGCAGGTGTGATAACACCGAAATAAAATAAATGTTCTTAATTTTTTGGTATGACGTTACAGAAATATCGGGTTTTGAAAAAACTCGTTCAGACACAATTTAATTGACTAATTAAAATATGTGCGATGGAAAAGTAGCGATTATTCGAGAACAACGGGTACGCAGACGAACCGATCGGAATGTCGTATTGTCAGAGATGGACCCAACACGGAGGTCGATCCTCTTGCTCGTGTAGTGCCTTTCACATTCCGCACTGGGGCGACCCCATAACGGATTTTTAGACAATTTTTGCTCGGCATTGATACAACTTTTTGCAGATTTTTTTCAAAATTAAGTAATCGGTTTTTGTCTATATTCTGGTTTTGTTTTTAACCTAATTATATTCAACCTATGTTTGTTTAAAATTAGCTAAAATGAGCTTATATTTGACATTTACAATGACGAAGAGTTACCTTCATAAATTGACACCAGGTATATTCTATGCAACATTTTTTAAAAGATCAATATCAAAAAAGCTAGTTCTCTCTGTAAACTAAGCTTAAACCTATAAATCCCTGCGAAAAAGCAACGGATACAAATAATTCATTTTGAATTATTTGTCAAATTATGCGCAAGTACTCATGTTGGCAAGACTTTGTGTTCAACATGTAACACGGCGACGAGGAAACTCGCAAATATGTCACATGCACGGATTCGCCTTTCATGAGCGCGTAAATATCATTTCCCATTTTCATAGACGATTACAAAATCGTTTAATCTGTGGCTTAATTAAATTGGAACAGTTTCGCAACAGTGTATCGTTTGGCTAGCCTCACACTGTAGTTTATTGACCCTTATTACGACAAACGAGCTAAATAATATACCGAAGGCGTAGCGCTAATTTCTGTATTAGTCAAAAGTCAAACACCTTTGAAAAAAATGCTGCAGGCTAATTATCGGTCACCTTGATATACTCTTAAATCTCTAGCTAATTATTATAAAACATTTTTTTTAACGTGTAATTGTGTTGAAATAAAATCACTTTATAATGTTTCATACCTTAATAAAGTGTTACTTTGCCTTCAGTATACCACACTAATAAGAATAATTATGGAAAACACCTAAAAAACATTAACAATAAAAGAGTCAATGAAAGAAATCATGGTCATACATTTTAGTACTGTAGATCATCCTTTAAAGTATATAACATCAGTTTTCTTTTAAAAAAAATCCAACATCTAAGAGTCTCTAATATCTTTTGACTGTTATTGGGTACTACTAAAAAATGTAATTTTTTTATTGTTACTGTCAATAACTAATCTGAATCGTCAATATCAAGCCTATTTAAAGTCAAAACTATTATAATATTAAATTGTTCTTCCATAGCTCAAGTGGTTTAATTAACAATACGAATAAAATGTTACTAACGTATCTCAGTTTTAAATTTTTGTGTCCTGATAACAATAATTTGGTTACGATTTATTTCGGGATCAACTTAAAATGCCAGAACAACATGTAAAATTTTTAAAACTTCATTCAGATTAAGAAATTTAATTTTATTTTGTTTGTATAATCATAAATAGTTACGACTTAGGCAATATCGTTTTTGTTTATGGAGTCTTCCAAACTGTTTAATTGACAACGTTTCCTTGTGATCATCTAATAATAGTATTTTATGATTTTAATTGGGATCAAAATTTCTTTTGGAAATATTTATAGTGCCTGAGCCAGCAATTAAATGGAATTCATGATAATAATCATTTCAAAACCTATTTAGGTGGTTTCTTTTGACAAGTCTACTACAAATATTCATACCGCCATTTGGGAGCGGCGATTTAAACCAGCCAATAGGGTACAAAATTGCATGTAAAACATTGTGGTAAACTATTCCACAAAAAATGACGCGAAGTCCGACACCCGAAACATCTTAAATTTGACATGCTGGGTTAAAGCGCCGCTTCCATATATGGCGGTGTGAATATTCGTGGTAGACTCGTTAAAGGAATCCCCCTTAATACTTTTGAAAAGGGTTATTATAATGAAGTCTATTTTATTGCTGGCCCAGGCACCACTACTAGAGCTTTATTTTAATTCTTAACATTTTTTATAATCTTATTACCTAATTACATATTGTATCTGTATTTAACGTTTATTTCTCTTTTGTTACAGAAGAAGAAGAAGAAATTGATGTTGTCTCGGTATCAGACAAACTAACCTCGAATGCAAGTCGAATGGCCTTATCACTACCGACAAACCCATCTACCAGAGACCGACAGCAACTGCAACGAAGGGTAGCAACAGCTATCTCAAGAAAACGTATAAATAATGGAATTAAAACCATATTGCCTGTTAGAAACACTGACGGCCCATCCACCTCATCATCAAGTGCGTCGTCAACCAAAAACCGTGGTGTTAAAAGAGGTAGAGGTACCAGAACCAACGCCGGCTACAAGCGAAGAAGAACCAGCAACATGGACGGTGAGCGCGAACCTTCAGACAAACGTCATTTGCATAACGACATGGAAAGACAGAGACGTGTCGATCTTCGTATAGCTTTTGAAAATCTTAAAGCAGTGGTTCCCGAAGTGTCCGGTACTAAAAAAATCGCTAAAGTAAACATCTTGCTACAAGCTGCTCAGTACTGTTACTATTTGACTGGAGCAAGCGCAAATTACACAAAACAGATGGACGAGCTCAGAAGAAAGCAAGTATGGCTCAGATCTAGAGTATCACAGCTTCGAAAGAGTTTAGCTGCAAGGCGTTAATTATAGAAAGAGTATATTTGTTTTAATTTCGGGTAGTTTTTGTTTCAATTGTATTAAACGGTTTGTTTTATCGATCAGAAACAAAGTTAGCCTTTATGGCGTTAACTCCTATTGGAGATATTATGTAAACAGTTTTTAGCCACTTATTTTCGTATAGTCACTGACACCAAAGATATTCGGTTCCTGAGAGAACCGATTTTATGATGAGTTAATGCAGATATGCTTTGTTCATCAGTTGATAGAGTCTTAGCCTGGTGTGCTTATTGGTAATTTATACAAAAAAAAGATGTTTTTAAAAGTCGATAGAAAGGAACAAAAGTAATGTATTGGATGTTTTCTAGACACTTCTTTCATATAATTAGCGTTTATTAGTTTCCTCACACGTAGTACGTTTTGTAGAGTAAGAAATCTTTTTAAAGCCTTAAGATGTCGTTAAATGCTTATAGAACTTTGGCAGTGTTGTCTGAGGGTAGAAATATAAGATAACCATAATGCTGGAACAATACTACCATGAAACACTTAAATATGGTGTGTGTGGTTGAAGAAAATAGGTGGCTACTAGGAAAGAGCAGAGCAGAGTAATCAATATTTAACCTTTATACAATTATCATTTAGCTGCTGTTTTTCAGTTTAAATGATACAAGGCATGGAAAACTTTATATTTAATTATTTGGGTAGGAAACCCAAAAGACCCCGGTTCCGTCTTTAAATATTTTTTAAAAAATTCTCCTAAAATTTTGTTGGCAGACTAATTTTGGCGTAACTTAGAAATGGGGCCAGAGGGGATTTGGTCTCCCAATATGGTTGATTACCTTAGGTTGTGGGTTATGCCAAAATTAGTTCACTCACGAAGTTTGGGAGAAGTTTTTTTTAATTTAAAGGTGTAACCGCGGTTTAAAAGAAATTCCAACATTGTGCTCGAATTTGCTTTCTTATTTTCTTACTTAGGTATGTAAGAAGCTTATTTAAAAAATCTAGACAGTTAAAAAATGTTAGTTCTGCTTGATCCTAGACACGGAGTCTCAGTTTTTCGTGTCAAAATTCACTGCTTATTTTAAGCTAAGACAGCTCTAAATAAGTTTTTGTCTTATAATTAATTTAGTTCTTTGATGTTTTTTACTAATATAACAAGAAAAATACGTGGCTTATCTAAAAATGTGAATTTTAAGGTAAGTAAACTTATTTAGAGATTTGCTCAATTTATTGATAATGTAACACGATAATTGACACTTCAGTAAAAAAAAAACTGTTTACTACGAATTGTGTATAAACTCTGCCCAGTTGGATATGCAAAATATTTAATAACAGTGTTGAACGCGGGATATCGCGTTTTTGTACAGCCATTGGTTGAAAGGCAATGCTTTAGGTTTAGCTTTTAACAAATAGCTGTAGAAACGTGATATTACGCGTTGATCACGGTTTAAAATTGTGCATATGTAACTTGGACAGAGTATAGTTTGGAGCGGCACCAGGAGAAACATGTAAAGTTACAATTAGTCGGGTTTTAAAATTGTAAAATTTAAATACCGTGTAAGTAGTAAATTAATATCTTAATGTGTGTTGTTTAATTTAAATTAATTTTGTTTATATTTACTGTGATTTAATAATATTGATAATAATAATTAATTCAAATATGGGGAAAGAATACTATTTTTTCGTTTTCTTTATGTTACAACTTGTTAATTATAGGTTGTAAGGATTTTTATATAGAACTGTTTTACTTTACATTAGTTTACTTATATTATTGTTTTAAAAATTTTGTGATGAAATGACATACGAATGTGATATCAGTTTAAATTAAGACTTCTCGGTTATGTTTTAGCAAGTGGTTTTTCTTTTTCAAACAAATTTTCTTTAGTTTACTTTCAACAAAATTATAAATTGATTTTCAAATGTTAAGGAAGCACAAAATCGTCTACCTGGATTATAGTCTTAACGCGTGCGCTAACCGAGTCATATAGAGTATATACAGTGAACATTAAAAAAGTGTATCTTTCCCAAGTTTTAGTATACAGCAATATTTCAACCAAAAATTTTAATTAAAACAGACCTTTGGCTTGTGTTTAAAAAGACTATTTAAATTTACACGTTTTTAATCTTAGCTGATTGGTAGTAGGACTGGATTGATGGTAAAGATAGTTTTTCTTTTTTTACTTTGTCAGTTGTACTAGTATTTACCATTAGAGCCAATATACCAATAATATTTTTAAAAAAATGTTTTGAAATATTTTTTGGTTTAGTGTGCATAATGGCAATGGTGTCAGTTATTACATTTTGAGCTATCAGCTGGCGGCAGTTAGCTTGTAACTAAATTACAAGTTATTTAATTTTTTACGCATTTTTATAGAGAACTGGGTGACGAAATGTAAATTTCGTTAGCATTTATTGTATTTCTATACATTGCATGCATTTCTTTTGTCAAAATATAATAGTACTCTGATATTGTCATACGATGTCGTCAGGATGAGGGTGATTAGATTAATTTGGCAATTTTAAACACTCTCGGACCTCGGTTATTATGAAATTTATTGAGAACACTTCAATGTGAGTGTATTGGCGATTTACTTTTTATAAGACTTTAAATCTAGGTAGAATTTTAGAACTTTTGCAGAACTTTTTATTTCAATTGTACAATAGAACCATTTTTTTTAATAACTTCATTAACTTGCGTTCTGTTGTTGTAGAATGGCTTTTTAGATTTATTTTATTAACTAGAATTCATTTATATATTCTTGCAAGTGTGGTTCTTTTTAGGGATACTTCTTAAACGTTAAGGATTTATTTGACGCTTTTTATTAGGTGAATAGTGTAAATATTGTTCATGGTGTAAAATTTTATGATGCTAGTTTTTAGAGATCAGCTGTTGCTTTTTGTAATTTGTATATAAGTTTTCTTTATTTTTTCTTCTTTATTAGCAATGCAAATTAAAACTATCTACACGTTATGGTAGATACGTTATATTTTTCTTTTTATTAAGCTTATTATTTTTAGGAGGAGTTTTAAATTTTGTTATTTGTAAATATCGTTTACCTACGTTAAGTTAATTTTTTTCGTTTTGGTTTAATTAACTTTCATCTTTAACAATCACCTTCAAACAAGTTTGTGAATGCTAAATGGAGTTAGGAGTCACGTGTCATTTTTGAAACACTGCTTAGTTGTGCCATACCTGGCCTTATATTGGACATTTGTAATATAAAGAAATGTGGTGTCTCAAGAAAATTGTAAATACCTATTTGATAAGAATGATTGTTATGTTAAGAGAAAATTATAATAAATAAAATCCACACATTGACTCCATGGTAGCAAAAGTATTTGAAGGTGCCAAAACTGAAATCGGCGTAATCCATTGCTCAATGTGTTGATAAAATATAAAATACGGTATAAATAGGCAAACTACACTGAATAAAAATTATAGATTAAGAAAGAAAGGCATAAATTGTAATTGATTTTAAGCCATTCTCGATTTTTATTATATGACGGTCTCGATATGAAAATAAAAAGTCGTGCTAACTTTCTAAGGGATATTTTTAAAGAATCTTTTTATTAACTTGGGTGTAGTCAGCGTTTTTATACATTGTATGGTTTTGTTATTAATTCTAGTGTTTCTATTGTATACTACTTTATTTTTTATTAGCAGAGGTAGAAAAGAAGGTGTTTTGTGCACGAACATGTTTTTAAAGTAAGTCTTCCGATGCACAGACACCGGTATATTTTATAGGAGTCGTGAGATAAAGAGAATTGTTGTGTTCATAATATTTTACAGTATTTTATACCTTTTGATAAATTACTAATAGATAAACATAGGAAAAAAAAGAAAAACACAAAAAAAGTGGAAAAATATAAAATAAAAAAATAAAAACTAAATGTGATAAATTTGAATAAGACGAGTATCAATTTATTTTTTATTACCAAAACCTAAATTGGCGTACACACGGTTAGATTTGCCTTCGAGCCTACCTGACGAGGCAAGTCTGCGAATAAGAGTGATAATGGATGACATGACTTCATTTTAAATGATAAACAACTGCAATCATATAAATAAAAATAATATGTCATTATCATTATTATCCATTGCATGTGTGATTATTAAGAAAAGTGACTAGAAATAATATTAATAAATAAACTAAAAATTAAATAAAACTAACCAAATAAAAATAATAAACCAAAATATGGGTAAAAACATAGTTACGTAAGAAGGAGAAGTATAGACAAGTAAATTTATTAAAACAGCCACCAATTTGAACCAGACGACTACAGAAATTGCATACAATTGCCCAAAATAGTATATATGGAACTACTACAAACTTAAAGCTTAAGGTACTCGCACACATGTAGAGTTTTGTGGCATTGCGCCACAAAAGTGTACATGTGTGCGAGTACCTTTAGAACTCAGAAGTGCATACACTTTGGGATCTGCCTACGTACCTCAACGACAAATCAGGTACCGCCACATAGCTTCACACCGCGCCAAGTCGCCTGAACGCGCCATAAGTCCAGCATACACATGATACTACCAAACAATATGATAGCTACCGCAATAGAATTACGGACACGTGTAAAGAAATCGGCGCCGAAAATATCGAAGCCCTCTTATAAGCCCGCCTATACAGACTCCGAAGCTGTCCATAAAAGCGCGTGGTCATAAATCGTTCCTAATTCTGCCATTTGAACTGGACTTCCATTGCGGTAGCTATAATATTCTTTGATACTACTTCCATGCGTTCATGTAGGCTCGAATGGCTGTTCTGACCATGTGTATGCCCATTAAAACCTTATCCGACTTTTGTTTCGCTCAATAATTCGAAAGAATCTGTACCTGCCGACTGACCTCGCTGTTAACCAAAATATTTATAGTTTATTACAAAATAACAGGAAAATACACAATACATCCCTTAATCGTCTTGTTACAATAAAAAAAATATGTTTATGATGTTTTTTTATAACAGGGCAATTCTCTATAAGCTTAGCGACATCTAGGCGTTGCTACTAACTTGGGTAGCATGTGTTAATGCATATAATAATAATCATTTAGCCCTAATATGTTAAACTTGTTATTTTGTACTTATATCCAAGGTAATGTTCTAATTATCCTTAATATATTGTCATTTATTGGATTTTTTAGTTCCTTTAAGTTTTACAGAATAAAAACATGCTTGAAAATTGATCTTTTATTTCCCTATTACTGATTTTTCCTTTCCCTTATGGAACTGTACCCTATACCAGGGGTTCCCAAACTTATTTGGACTGCGAAGACCAACGACATATGGACCAAGTTTATTTACGTTTGAGCTGTTGTCATCAATACATCACAGTAAAAGCGCTAAAATGCGGTTTGCCAAATTTAATTTTTCAACTCTAAACTTACTAACCACAAGTAATTATTGGACACGCTTATTTTGAAAGGATTTCGTATTATAACTTTTAAAATAAACAATTAATATATTTCATTTAAAAAATTCACATATTTCATTTATTTTTAGATGTGATAATAAGCTAAATTGTTTAAAAATTACTAGTTATTTTTTTTAAGGCTAAATTCTTAAAATGTGTGGTTATTTGTCCAGTTCGGCAACGCCGCTCGCGGGTCTTTACTCATCGTAAATTAAACATGAATGAACGCTTACTGACGCTTGCGAGTGACGCCCTCTCATTTGACAATATGGCCAGTCGCGTAGCTAGAGGTATCGGGGTCCATACCATCTCAGTAAATTAATGTTTCTTTGTTAAAAAAATTTTGAGAGCAAAAAAAGTCCTTACCTCCAAACGGGGCCCTTTCCAATATATTGTATAGTTTGTGTGATCAGGGTCCCCATTTTTTGACGTTTTTCTTAGTCGAATAAAGTAGAAAACGAAAAAAATTAATCCTTTTCTATACATACACCGTTTTTGAGGGCCTCTTCTAACTGGGGGCCCGGGGCGAAGCGTCCTACGTAGCTACGCTATTGAATTTGGCAAGCCAAAAGTGATTAAATAAGGCGTTTTTGATGTTTTTTGATAATTAGAAAGTGAATATTGGTACTCATTTACGCACCTCACTTTTCACAGGTAAATAGAGACATTTTATTCAAGGACATCACTTGATGAGTTTGTAATGTCTTTAACAGGTTACAATCATCAAATATTTAAACTCGTTTAGGGTTGCCCAGCGATCCAGAGTGTAGAAATATATGAATTCGAGCTTTAGAATTAGAAAATAAAGTTTTACCCAAAAGCTTAAACATATATGTGGGGAACATTTTAGAGACACAATTAGAAGTGATGGCCTTCGCCCTTTAAAGAAAGATGCAATTTCCAAAAAAATTATAAGAATTGCAAGACCTTGCTTTACATTGCATGCTATTTTGTACATTTATGATAATATACTTTTGTCAATTGTCAGGTATTATAAACTTTTGTGTTGTACACGTGTTTTTATATTGTTTTTAAATAGTGTTTTTTTCTCTTAATTTATATTTGCAATTATAGCCCTTTGGTTCTCTACTCAGCACTGTTTTATTCTAAAAATCTGATACACCGTTTTACACTTACAAGCGTTTGAAGTATGGCATAAATTTGCTATATTTAGAACGGTTGGGCCAGTTTTTAAAAGCAAACTGGCGTTGAGCAGATAATCAAAGGACCTTTAAAACGAGGTGCCACATGACCCCCTTTCCATTAGAAAGAAAAAGTTGATAACGCCCCCTTGGCACTAGGCCTCGTGACCCTAAAAATTTTGATGTCAAAAATTAGTTTAAGTGACACCTTTTATCCAAATTTTATCCGACTTCGATATCTTGTCCCGTTCAAAAATTAAGAAGAAGGGAGCAATTTTAAAATCCTCACTGTACATAAACTCTTTTACAATTCCTTTTCTTAGTTTATGGTTACTCTTACTTATTTCTTAAGTACATTACCCGAGTTGTAATCAAATTTGTGGAAGACTTTATGGACTGCCGTGTATACCTAATAACAAATGATATCAATAAAATCAATATCCTTAAGTTATATACAACAAAGTAAATATTCTAAATTGTAATAATATACAACGAGAAATAAATATTATAATACAAAAGCCAAGTATTGAAGTATTTAAAAATATATGATACAAACAAATGTGCTTTATCTTTATAGCTACAAAATAACATAAATCAGGTTTCTTTATAAGTCTGGATTTTGTGTTATAATTTCTATGTAATTTTGTATAATTTAAATTTAAATATTTATATTAAAAAAAAGGTTTTGAAATTTTTACTATCAATAATAAAAAATCATTACTTATAATATTAAAGGCTGGTAATGTTACGCCTCTGGTGCATACTATCGACCAAGGTCAAAAAGTAAGTCCGCCATTTTCATTTCTCGCTTTCTTCACCCCCTTTGCCTATTAGGATTGTTGAAATGTTTATCGTAAAATTATGAATGAATCGCTTGGTCCATATGTCGTTGGCGAAGACGCTTCCAATTGTCTTAGGACACCCATAAACTGCTGAGAAATCGGAGGGGCCAGAAATTTGATGACAAAAAAAGGACCCCTTTTTGTTTACAGCACCCAGTCTTAAAAAGCGTGCTGCCTTTTACTTAAAGACAAAAAAAGTCCATTCCTGTTTCCTCGCATCAACACGCGACGCCCCTGGGACAACAGTCGACGCACAGTTTGAGAAGCCCTGCCCCATACAATAAAATTAGAGGTTAATGCTAGATTTGGCAAAATATGGATTTTTTTCTTAAAAAAAAAAACTTATCCAAAGCGAACAAATAAATAACATATATTATTAGGAAAATGTTAATTTTATACAGGGTGCTTCAATAGTGCGCCGAGGCGAGCTTGTGGCTGCTCCGGTTGTATCGGCAGCGTCGAACACCGGAGTTAAGCAGTGAAGTGCGCGCCCATAACTTGGATGGGTGACCGGCGTTGTCGGTTTTGGGCAACGGCACGCGGTGTTCTGCTCGGGGGTTGAACGAACGGACCGAGCAGCAACCAACCAAGTTATGGAATGATTGGTGTGTGAATGGGAAGGAGTAGGGGTCAAGGTACAATAAGCCTTCAGGCTGCAGTGCACCACCTAGGGGGCGGTCGTCGGACCTGGGTGGGATGACCCCGAAAGTGCGAAAAAAATAGTGCGCCGGATTAAAGTGGTATAGGTACAAGCTATCAAAAATCTATTTAGAACATATTTTGTTTATATACAAGGTACTCAAATTTGCCCTACCAGAATTTGATCAGTATTTTTTTAATGGAATACCCCAAATAATCAGTGGCGTAGCGTGCCTTGGAGGGGCCCCGTATTACAATAAGTTAGGGAACCAAAAAAACAAAAAAAAAGTCCTCACTTTCCAAAGAACATTGTTTTTTTTTCTCATTTTGTTCAGCATTGAATTTTTCGATTCTATCAAACGTTTTTGGAGACCAAATTTTTCAAGACAAAAAATTAGCCAACAGTTTTTCAGCACCACACATTTTTGCTTACACACGTTTGGGGGCCCCTGTAGCCCGGGGGCCCCGTATTATTAATATGGGGAAAGCTGGGCCCCTACAAATATTTTTACATATTTGGGACTCTTTATGTTTGTTTATGCATGTGTACTATTTAGAGTTATGAAATTAAGTTTTAAAAACATAATTTTCCTTACAAAAATATAAAAAAACATCGATACAGGAAAATAATTCTCAAACCGATAAAGAGGGTATTGTATCCAAAAAGAATTTAACCTGAATGTAGAGAGCTAAAAGTAACCCTTTTAAAAGTTTAAGCTAATATCAACATACAGGGTACTCAAAAATAACCCCAAAATATTCAAAAATTCAATCGGTTTTTCCTCGATTTTTTTAAATGGAACACCCTGTATATTAGTATTTGGTTTAATAGAGCTTTATTGAATAAACAATTTTTGTTATAGACTTAAGACCTCTAGCCGTCTCCATTTTTGAGTTAGTCCGACGTATTTAAAATTCATTTTTTTAAATAATCCTTTAGATTCTACGAAAAAATACACAATATGGCCATGGGCGCCGGGAGGGGGTGCATTTGTACCCCCTGGCTTTTGAAAATGTATGAAAAGTGGTAAGTTTTGGCAAAAAAGTATATTTAGGGTATAGCAGGGTGTTTGGTGGAAGAGGACCCAACCCTTTTTTCTGCTCTTCAAAATTTTTTTCCACTTAAAATTTTAATACTTTGCACCCCTTGGAAGTTATCCGACCGGCGCCCATGCGTGTGGCCCTGTTCAGTCCTCGCTGAATACCACTGCGCTCTAGTATTAAAAAGATAAGATCTAAATCCCCCTGTTTAAATTACTATTTTTAAGCGAAAAGAAAAAAATAAAATAAAACAAAAATATACTTTGTTCATAGTCACTTTAATTGAATGTTTAGCCGTGACAGCTGTTTCGTAGTACAACTACATTTTCAAACGTTTGAAAATGTAGTTGTACTACGAAACAGCTGTCACGGCTAAACATTCAATTAAAGTGACTATGAACAAAGTATATTTTTGTTTTATTTTATTAATTTAAAATGTACGGTCACAAAGTAACGGACGAAACCATAAATTCTTTAGAAAAAATAGTAATGAAAACTTTGGATAAGCCCTCTTTAAACAGAATTTAGTACTAAATCCTTACTTGCATATCAAAATAAACAAATAGACGAGTCTATAAATAAAATAAATAATTATTTGTTTTCAAAAATGAGTTATCTAGTTTATTTACTGAAGTAATTCTGGATGCTATGCATTTAGTAATCTAGGTACCATAAAAGATGCACCAAATAAACAGAAAGGAAAAGATATGTGTAATTTCTTATCTACACTTTATAACTGCATTTTAATAAAAAGCAGTGTCAAATATTCCCTTTTTTTAACAAACCTTTAAAAAATATTATAAATATATAAATATGCTAGACACCCAAACAAAATTTTACCTACGTCTACTTTTATCCAAAATATCTTCTATTTTTTCTACTTATATTTTTCAATTTTTCTAAAAATACAGTGCATTTCAATGGTAGGGGAGCCCAAGAGGGGGATTTGGGATTTACTACAGCGCGACAGATTAATATATCGGAGGATACCTTGTACGGGTACCAGAGTTGGATCGAATACGAAATTACGAATACCGAAAAAAAGAAAGAATTCAAATACCGAATATTTAAATACTTAAAAGAAAAAAGTATTCGAACACTTGGTATTCATGAATACCACGATTGGGTATTCATGAATACTGAAGAGCAAAAAAACCTTCTTTCTCTTGAAAAAGCCACTCATTCTTATTTTTCTAAGTTTTTCCATAACAAAAATGCAGTGGCCTACCTTGTTCTTGCTTAAAAACTAATCATTTCAAGCATACAAGACGTCTCCCAAATTTTCCAAAAATAACTTTTCTATTTTTTAAACTATTGACTTCACTTTTGGAATGGGGATACATGTACATACTATCTACGATTTACCAGATAGTCATGATTTAAACTGACATAATAAAATTTATTATACACATCCCTTTTGTGTAAAATGGAGATAAATACATATTAGTCTAACCTAATACATAGAAAACATAGTTTGCAATGTCACTTTTCATATGTTGTACCAAGTTACTTGTTTTTTTTTAATAGCAAAACCCCAAAGAAGTTAAAATAATTAATTTAGATATATTTTTGTTTGCAAAAATAAATGTATATCTGTTCAAAATTACTTACCTATTAGGACCATAGAAACAACAGATCAAGATTTAAAAAACATATTGAATTACATTTTTTTTTAATTTGTAAAACTAACTTCCTAAACTGTTAGTTTGCAAATGATGATATATATGACTTATATCAAATTTTACCCCGTCGTCGGCAAAACCACCGCGAACATGTTTTAATCCGCTTAAGATGCATAAAAAGTAACGTAATATTCATAAAATAAGCAAACAGTATTTAAATTCAGGATTTTATTACCAGAATATAGGTATTTGAATATCAGTATTCGAATACCGGTATTCGAATACCAGTACTTCGAATATCGGTATTCGAATACCAGTATTCGAATACTAGAATATTCAAAAACGATATTCAGAATAAAGAATACCGAATACTGACCAAAAAAGTATTCCGTCGAATACCGAATACCAAACACATTAATCTATTCGAATAGTATTCGAATACCGCACAAATGTATTCTGAATACCGAGTATTCGAATACTACCCAACTGTCATCCGTACGTAAAAAACTAAAAACTATCCATCAGAAATTTTGAAGCGCGTCAGATTAAGATATTAAGATAGGGTGAGTCAATTACATGCTAAACAGTGTATATTCCATTAATCTGATAATTTGAGAGTGATGTACACAGTGCCGTATTAAGCACAAGGCTATAACCTAGGGCGCCGTGAAAAATAGGCGTCAGACAGGGAGATTTAAAAAAGTTGTAGGGCGGGGTGAGTCTTTTGATGTTTTTTTTGGTCTTCAATTTGATTTGGAGATAGGGCGTCCAGGCGCCACGCAGTGAATGACTTTTTTGCTCTTCAATTTTAATTTGGAGTAGGGTGCCCTTTTTAAAAATGTTTCTTCCTTTTTCTTAATAAAATTGGAGCCCCAACAATTTTAGTCTAGGGCGCCTTTAACGGTTAATACGGCCCTGGACGTAAAGAAAGCGGAGGGCTACAAAGTTGTAAAAACGTAATTTTGACATTCTTGAAGGTGGCTATTTTTTTTATTTTGAAGAAAATAATTCAAGAAAAACGAAAAATATACATAGATAACCGACATTTAGATCCGCAGTGGCTAGAATTTTCGGATTTTTACGACCTTGCGCAATAAACAAATCGGAGGGTGTACGAACTTGCGTTCTTAAAAGCCATGGCAACACCGGCACACCGTGCTCTCCGTACACGTAGCTACCGTACTTCGAAGATGCTTCGAACGGAAAATCCAGACAAGGCGTTAATAAATTCTTTCCGATAATGCGGATAGTCTGTTAATGGCCCGCGCGTCCACCGAGATGAATGGTAATCAAGCGCATAAACACATTTTTTCGCCCATGAAGGGTAACTTTTGTTTCGCGCAGGTAATAACATTGGCAATCCATCCATATCAGTGAAAATATATAATCCGGAACAATCCGATCGATTTCCACAAACCGAAATAATAACAGATTTTTTTAACATATTTAAAAATCTATTACCGCTTCCCACACCAATGAAAGGTATACATTATATATAACATTTTTTTTTAATTGACCGGGAAATTGAATTTTCCACTCAATTTTTAAGCGGAAAATGCTATTTTACAGGACTAATTTACTTTCCGGTCCCTAGTTTACTTTCCGGTCTCTCATTTACTTTCCGGTCCCTGATATCAAAAAATCCTGTTAGCCATGACAAAAATTGTCAGAGTTCAATTGTGACTATTTGACAGTTCAAGATATTGTAAAGTAAAGAAAGCATCATTTTGCCAAAATGGAGTCAGACATGGAAAATCCAGATGAAATAATTGAAGCAGCGTCCTTATTGTCGTTTAAATATAACACTAAAAATTTACACAGTTTTTTTTTTCGGTCAATTAAAAAAAAAATTTGTACGATACTCGACCGGAAATAATTTTTACGGGTCTCCTCAAAACTACAGGACTCGCCTACGGCTCGCCCTGTAAATGTTTTTCGTCGACCCGTAAAATACCATTTTCCGGTCTAGTAACGTAAATAGCTATTTCTTCTCATCATCTAAGCTTTGCAACCTAATAGGTCTCTATGACGCTAAAATAAATCCCTTCTAGCATCGGGGGCTCCCCTACCACTATATAACCTTTCTCTATCACTATGTTTATATCGAATAGTTAAAGCTAGCTTGAGTTAAAGCGGCTTTTAAAAGTGACTGGAAAAAGCGATATAAACGAGCTTGAAAGTGACTTGAATCATTCAAGTCAAGCCTGAAAATAAGTAGGGTTGACTTTACTGAAGCCGATTAGAAACACGATATAAACGATTCAAGCGAGCTTAATAACTGCCTAACTTCAGATGAATGCTTCCTCGAACGTCATCAGTGTCAATTTCATATATGATTTTGACATTTTTATACAAAAATATGAGTTGAAAAACAGGTTAAAAAACTATAAAACACGCTCACTCCAACAACAGCACACAAAACGGGACGAATTAAAAAGTGGGGTTTGTTTTTCATTTGATGTCTACTGTGAAGCTGGATGCAAAACTGCCGCATGCGTGCGACGATGGTCTGAAATGTGCTTGACCTTGATTTTCAATCGACTTTCAAGCCACCGAAATAAACACGTAGACTTGGAAATCGCTTCAAAGCCGCTTTGTTTTCAAGCCAGCTTCAACTATTCGATATAAACGTAGTATATTAAAATTACTCAAACTCGTCTGTTAAACCTAATACCCATACTTAACTAATACCCTGTATAAATAAACGTGTTTTTTTGTTACTTAAGAATTTAGGTGTTATTTTTAAATTAAAAAATAAAAATAGAAAAAAATGCTAGACGATTTTTCTCTTTCTAATAAGACCACACGCCCTTAGTCATTATGTCTGTGTCTGTCTTGCCTAATTAAAAATGAATTAGCCAGTAATTAAGTTAGCTCCCAAAATGAATAATCGATCGGTTTATTGATGTAATACTAAATAAATAATTAATTTTAGCTAATTATGAAAGTAAGTTATGAATACTTTATTAAATATAATTTATGTCTGTCTACTTTAATATTTTAATTACTTAGAGTAGTTTGGATTATTGTGTGGATAAACAACTGGCGTAACCAAAGACTAGTAGAAAGGGTACTGCCGATGCGGAATTCCTCGATAAATATTTGCGGGAAAATTGTACCTACTGCTTCCCTTTATGTATCATCTGAGTAAAACCAAGGACAAGTATAGTTTTACTATAGATACCCTGAACAATGCTAAATTTTTGGTCATCAGTTTGGACGCTCGCTTGGCGGAATTTATGAAGCGGCAAATTATACGTACTCTTTACGTGTGTACCTCGATGGATGCCCGCTTTATAAACCTCAATAAGCGAGCGTCCAAGCTGATAACCAAAAATTTAGCATTGATCTGGGTGTCTGTAATGAAACTACAATTTTCTTTGGTGAATCGGTAAACCGTCAAATGCTCAAAAACTAACGATTTAAAATATTTTTAATGATGCAGCGTTGCCGCCTATACAAAAAGTAGTATCATCTTTGTTATTTCAAATAGAACACCCTATATATTTTGGTATTTTTGAATCCGCCATTACTTTCTTAATCTTTTTGCCTTAAGTAATCCTATACCAACCTCTAACGGTTTTCAATTTAATAATTATTTTTTACATTTTTTGTTTAAAACATATTTCTAATAATTAAAAAGCTTTTATTACTCTATCTGCATTCGTGGAAATTTTAAATTCAGGGTGTATCATCTCAAGGTCCACTGCATTGGTTTTGTACGGAGAAAATTGTTTTAAATCATACAGGGTCGCTTAAAATTCGCGATTTTACCTTTAGATATAAAAACGTTAAAAAGTCAGTTTCTGCAATATGCAATATCTCAGAAACGGCTCAAAAGATATCTGAAGTATAATACATTTATGAAAACGTAATTTTGCAACCATTTTAATACTCAAAAATATACAGGATGTTTTATTTTAAATTTCCAAAAATTAATAAATAAGTCAAAAATGCGTCACATTTGAAAAAAGTAAAATCACATCTGCAATCTGCATAAAAAGTTGCTGTAAAAATAACCAGAACTAACCAGAACTTAAGAAACACGCTGTAGCGAGTAAACGACACAATTGCGATTTTCACCAGTCAATTTGGCTTAAAATTTGAGCCTTGCAAATGGGTGTCAGTTGTGTAAAATATACAAAAACATGAGTTTCCTATAAAAAGCGTCGAATTTGGCCCACCCTGTACAAGAGTTGCTAGACATACGCAGATAAAACAGATTAGGATTGTTGAGTTCTCCATGCCCCCAGTTATGACCGCCCCTGTGGTGGGTCATGGTAAGTTCTGGATAGGTAAATCTTTTTTTTCCAATCCCTTAATTAAACCTGAGACAAATACACATTTTATAAATCGACTTAATAATTGTTCATTTATTTACGAGGGGTGTCTCACTACGGGAATAGGTGTACAAATCGTCGGGAATTTTCAGGAATTTACAGGGAATTTACAGAAATAGGATTTTCTGGATTTTCTTTTTTTTGAGAAATTTTTTAAGAATTCGATAATTTTCGGGAATAAGTGAACAAAATTTTAACTAGTGAGACACCCCAGGGGTGTCTCATTACGGGAATAGGTGTACAAATCGTCGGAAATTTTCAGGAATCTACGGAAATTTTCAGGAATCTACGGGAATTTTCAGGAATTTACGGGAATTTATAGAAATAGGATTTTTAGGATTTTCTAGAAACATAATTTTTTTAGAGAAATTTTTCAAGAATTCGAGAATTTTCGGGAATTTCGGGAATAGGTGTACAATATTTTAACTAGTGAAACACCCCTCGTTTATTTATAAATAGACTCAGACCGTGCAGGTATAAACAAATTTAATACTATCAAACTGTACAGGAGTCACTCACCCGTTTGTTAATACATATTTTTAAGTATGTTTACTTTCTTTTTTTTTAATATTATTTGTATATGTTCTTTAAAATTGTATTTCTATACTTTAAACCTACTTGACCTTCATTTTTCCGTCTACGCCTCTGCCTTATACACATTATTTAAACAATTGAATAAATTAACAATAAAATAAATAATTAAATAGCTTTAAAAATACCTCTTAAATAAGGAATGTAATGTTAATAAACTTTTATAATAAAGTTAATGAACAATTTTATTTTTTTTTATATTAATTAAAAATTCGCTTATAAATTTAAATTATATAATTTGTGTAATATTATACGTAAATATTTTTTTTATCTTTGGACAAACCACGAAGGCTAAAAGCCTAAATACTAACGTACCGTGGGTGTCTTAAGCGAGGTAAGAGGGAGTTTGTTGACACGGGACTTAAATACTTGAAGATTTGGGGGAAGGAAAGACCTCCGCGGGCAGCAGGTTCCACAAGCTAGAAACTCTAGGGATAAAAGAACGAACAAAGTGAGACGTTCGGGGCCTGTCCAGTTGGACCGTATAGGGATGCATACGCGCGGAACCACGAGTTTCCCTGTTGGGAACCGTGAGTGGAGGAACTATACTGGACAATTCTTCAGAGCAGAAGCCATGGAAGTACCTATAAAAAAGCGATAAATCTCCTACAGCCCGACGATGGGCAAGAGAGGGAAGCCTTTCTGTAAGTGAAGGATCATTAATGAGACGAATAGCTCTTCTTTGAATAGAATCAAGAATGCTTAGGGTAGTGGGGGACGCCATGCCCCAGATATGAGAACAATATTCCAAGGAAGGTCGGATTTGGGACACATATAAAGTGTATAAATTAGAAAATACGGAAAATATTTTTGGCTCGAAAGAGAAATCCAAGCTTCTTTGAAGCTGCCGTCTGCAGTTAAGGTGACTTTCAAATGTGACGCCTACGAGATTGAAGGTGTCTTTGCTCTGTAAAACTTGGCCGCTCATAAGTAGAGGATGAGTATTTGATGACTCTTTTCGCGACAAGGAACATGATTGAGTTTTGGATGCATTAAAATGAACGAGATTTTTGGCGCCCCAATCCAATATTAAATTAAGATCCTGCGAAAGAGATATCTGCATCGCTCTGCATTTATTTTCCAAGTCAGGTTTAGTGATGGGTTTAGGAACCTGAAAACTGGAGTGAAGGGTACTATCGTCGGCGAAACTATGAATGGAATTAGTTGTGGACGAGAGAAGGTCGTTGATGTGAAGAAGAAACAATGTTGGTATATATACAAGCTATGTACAAGCTCTTACAAATTCCAGGAACACCATTAGGATCTCGGGAACGCTAAGAGATACAGGGTGGGTTAAATTGGGGCAAAGTTTCCATTTTATGCTTAACAATATTTCGTTTTAAAAATTTAAAAATTTGCAGCCGTTCCGGAATTATCCGGAAAAACGAAATTTTGCAAAACAGTTTTTATTTTTTTCTCAGTTTATCTGAAGAGATATTTAGAGACAAACGACACATCATTGCCACTTTTTCTGTACTATATAAGGATGTCCTTAAATTTAAGATCCGAGGTTTAGTAGTAGACTAGAAAAAATGATGGAATATTATTTTTTTCACTGAAGCTATAATATACAGAGGCACAAAAAGGTGGGACATTTTAAACATAAGATAGGCCTGCAGGTGGCCCCCTCTATATTTACAACAAAAACATGAGCATATTTCGATTCCCCTTCCTGAAAAAAAAACCCTTAATACATAATTTTATTGAAAAGTTTTTAATAATTAAAAAAACATTTAAAAATAACTAAAATAAAATGTACGATTTAACACCCTGTATCTCGAAAACAATCAACTTTTCGACAAAGGCATTAAGCGTATCCTTTCTTCCTTTAACACCAAGAAATCGTCTGGGCTGGATGGCATACCAGCAATCGTTTTAAAAAAATGTGCTCCAGAACTTGCACCAATCTTAACTCGGCTCTTTCGAATTTCTTACGACACAGGTATCTTTCCGGAAAGCTGCACGTGTTCAACCTATTCCCAAGAAAGGATCTAAATCTCTTCCATCTAACTATAGACCAATTTCAATTCTCTCAGTTCTTTGTAAAGTAATAGAAAAACTAATTAATTCACAAATTCTTAAGTACTTAAAAAACACAAAATTTTGCATGACAGGCAGTACGGATTTCGCCACAAAGATCTACAGCAGATCTTCTTTCCTTCGTATCACACTGCTGGAATAAGTCTCTTGAGTTTCTAGGTGAGTCCCAGATTGTTGCTCTTGATACATCCATAGCTTTTGATCAGGTCTGGCATGCCGCACTTCTTAATAAAGTTCCCTCCTATGGTCTTTCAACTAAACTCTGTACTTGGCTCTCTGGTTATCTATCTGATCGTCGTATATCAGTTATTGTGGACGGCCATTCTTCATGCTTTCACCAAGTAAATGCTGGAGTGCCTCAGGGCTCAGTTCTGGCACCAACATTGTTTCTTCTTCACATCAACGACCTTCTCTCGTCCACAACTAATTCCATTCATAGTTTCGCCGACGATAGTACCCTTCACTACAGTTTTCAGGTTCCTAAACCCATTACTAAACCTGACTTGGAAAACAAACGCAGAGCGATGCAGATATCTCTTTCGCAGAATCTTAATTTAATATTGGATTGGGGCGCCAAAAATCTCGTCCATTTTAATGCATCCAAAACACAATCATGTTCCTTGTCGCGAAAAGAGTCATCAAATACTCATCCTCTACTTATGAGCGGCCAAGTTTTACAGAGCAAAGACACCTTTAATCTTGTGGGCGTCACATTTGAAAGCAACCTTAACTGGCATAAACACATTGTATCTATAGCCACGGCAGCTTCAAAAAGCTTGGATTTCTCTTTCGAGCCAAAAAGTATTTTCCCCTTCTAATTTATACACTTTATATGTGTCCCAAATCCGACCTCCCTTGGAATATTGTTCTCATATCTGGGGCATGGCGTCCCCCACAACCCTAAGCATTCTTGATTCTATTCAAAGAAGAGCTATTCGGCTCATTAATGATCCTTCATTTACAGAAAGGCTTCCCTCTCTTGCACATCGTCGGGCTGTGGGGATTTATCGCTTTTTTATAGGTACTTCCATGGCTTCTGCTCTAAAGAATTGTCCAGTATAGTTCCTCCACTTACGGTTCCCAACAGAGAAACTCGTGGTTCCGCGCGTATGCATCCCTATACGGTCCAACTGGACGGGCCCCGAACTTCCCACTTTGTTCGTTCTTTTATCCCTAGAGTTTCTAGGTTGTGGAATCTGCTGCCCGCGGAGGTCTTTCCTTCCCCCAAATCTTCAAGTATTTAAGTCCCGTGTCAACAAACTCCGAGACAAACTCCCTCTTACCTCGCCTAAGACACCCACGGTACGTTAGTATTTAGGCTTTTAGCCGTCGTGGTTTGTCCAAAGATAAAAAAAAAAAAAAAGTAAATCGAGTTAGATCGTTGTATTTGGGGCCAAGGAATGTGTGGTAACAATGTACCGATCTTTTGGAGACACCCTGTACACAAAAATAATTTTTAAATATCCGAAGTAGTCGGTAACCCAAGTTTTAATTACAGGTTGGTACAATATTGTAGAAAAGAACGCGGCTGTTACAGTTTACAAGTTAAAATAACAGACAATGAAAAAATATACCTACAGGGTGATCCAATTGTCCGAGAAAGTTTAATATTTCTGATGTTTACCGAGATACAATAAAAAGTTTTATTTAAAAGTTGTAGGGTTTTTACAAGTGCATGTTCCAAAATTATTTTGACATATACAGAGTGTCTCAAAAACAGGTATGGCTAAAAAGCTATTTTTAAAAATTTTAACCCCTATTTATGTTTACAGAATTAGATTTAGCATTAAATTTTGCATAAATAGTACGTAATTTTATTTTGGCACTTGTGGCGATGTTTCCACGTTATTTATAAAATTTTGTAAAAACAGGATACCCGAAAATTAGGTAAAAACTGAAACGAATTAGTTATTATTAGCTTTGTTCGCGGGTCTAGTAATGAACCGATTCTGAACCAGAACCAAACTGGTTTAGAATTGTTTTAAAGCGCATGTCTAATTATTTATTAGTTCGGAATTTTATTTACCGCGAATGATTTTCTATACAGCTGAGGATGTATTCTAACCTAGCCTTTTGGTTAGGATTTTTCATAATTAAATTGGATACTATACAAGAAAAAAATAATCAAAAAGGTAAATTGTTATACTGTCGAATGCCACTCGAGGTCTCTCGGCGGAAGACGAAGGATGAAAGATAAAATTCAAACAACAAGAAATGGTAAAATCTTGTAATATTGTCTATATTTTTTAACTAAATCTTTATTTATTTTATTGCATACATACATTCATACGAAATACAATTAAAAATCCTTTGTTTATATACGCTCAGAATCACAAAAATATAAAAACATATTCAACAGGTATATTAACCTGCATAAAAAGTGGAAAAAACAAATAAACTGTAATACAACGGTTTATTTCTGTACCTACCACAAAACAGAAAACAGCTGACCATGTCGACAATGCGCATGAAATTCCGAACTGAACTTTTAGTTCCAACAAAAATCCCAGGACTGCTAATTAGGTTACGAACCGGTAACGAACTGATTCCACTGTAACCCGCGAACACAGAACTGTTACTAAAAATTCAGGATTTTACTAACCGCGAACGCTGCTTTTCACTGCGCATGCGAATAGTCCCAGAACCGGTTCAGAATCAAACCCGCGAACAAAGCTAATATATAGGCTAGGACATATATTTTTTAATGACGCACCCTGTATATTTTATCACATATCACCATTAAAAAGATATTTAAATGACCTTTAAGAAAATGCCACATTATGTATAGTATCTAACTTCATTAATTTCGGAAATGTGGCCATCTAAATTAGGTATTCAAGTTAATATTCAAAGTACCGCCATTTTGTAGAGGATATAGGTACTCACTTTATATTCTGGGATTATAAAGTACTCGACATGAGCTTTAAAATGATGTGCCGCACGACCCTTCTTTCCATTTAATTTTTGTTTTTAAAATGGCGCCCAAATCTTGGTTTTACATTTATATCTGTCATTTCCTGTCTAAAATTTAGTTTATGTTGTTTTACGAGGAGGGGGTCCTGACTTTTAAATTGTTTGGTATTTTTTCATGAGAATTTGAGGACTTTAGTAAGATAACATAAACCAAATTTGAGACAAGAAATGACAGATATAAATGTCAAACTGAAATTTGCGCGCCATTTTGAACACCAGAAAAAAATATAAATAAGTTATACAAGCACTGTATAAAACTTTTTGTCATATCTCAATAAACAACAGCAACCCTGTATAAGGCAATAAAAATAACCGAATCAAGACGTTTAAAAAAATATGCGAGGATGTTATAATGCGACCTCCATCGCATTGTAATTATTATGGTCCCTCATCGAATTTCAACGGAAATGGCAGATATTCATTACACATTTTTATGAGGTATCTACTAAAGGGAATTAAGCATGTGTTAGTTTTTGCCTCGGTTTATTTCAGCGCCGTTTTTTTAGGGTTGATTAATTCGTTCACAGGTTCCCACACGCTCTTCTTTTGGGTGTTTTAAATTTTAATAAAGGGGTTCATGGATATAACTAGTGAATGTTATTTCATTCTTGAGAGATCAAACAGTTTAGCAGACGATTCTTTAGGCATTTTGTGCTTCTAGCTTCGTGAGGAACTAGCTGTTGGTCTTTTGAATTCTTTTCATGTCTCACTTAGTTTTCTAAAAAAAGATAAAATTCTCCTGATTGTATACCCCTAGACCACACTATAGCCCCTGACCTGCTCGCTGCTTGCCGGAAGCTCTAGATATTTTTGTTAGTGAACTAATCACGTTCTTGTGCAATTTTGACTTTACCTATTTTTTAATATATAGTGAGGATATTAAAAGTCCTTCCCCCCTTATCTTGTGAATGGGTCAAGATATCGAGATCAGGTAGATTTTGGGTAAACGGATTTCACTTACTTTTTAAAATAAAAGTGATTTCGATTACGTGGCATAGTGCTAAGGGGGCACTAGCAACTTTTTTTCAAATAGAAAGGGGGTCATGTGGCACCTCGTTTTTAAGACCTTTGATTCTCTAGTCATAACCGTTGTATTTTTTAAAAATCGGCCAATCTCGTTCTAGAGTTACAAGCGTTTGAAGTTTAGCTCCCATTTGTACATACAGTGCGGTTTTTAAAATTTCTTTCCCCCCTTACTTTTGAATAGGGAGAAGATATCAAAATCGGATAAAATTTGAGTAAAGGGTAATAGTTTAACTACTTTTTGACATGAAAATATTTTTGTCACGTGGCCTAGTGTCAAGGGGGCACTAACAACTTTTTTCCAAATGGAAAGCCAAATTTCAAACGGTTCTTAGTGTAGAACTGAACTTCACCGATTTTCAAAAACAAAGTAGCGTTAAGTAGAGAATCAAAAGGACTTTAAAACGAGGTGCTACATGCCTCCCCTTACCATTTGAAAAAAAGGTGCTATTGCCTCCTTGGCACATTTTTATGCCAAAAAGTAGTTTAAGTGACACCTTTTACCCCGATTTTGATATCTTGTGCAATTCAAAAGATAAAGAGGAGGGGGAGGACTTTAAAATCCTCACTGTATATTAAAAAAACGAAATGCTCTATTTTGAAAAATATATAGTTTTTTTAATTCCTTAGACGTTTTTTGTTTAATCTGCAAAATATTTTATATTAGTTTTTTAATGATCGATCTGTATTGTAAAAGTTGAATCCGAAATAATTTCGACGTCGAATAACTTTTAAAGGAGTAAATATATTTAAAAATGTTAAGCGACTTTTTGTAGCGCATCAAATTTCCTTAAAAAATATGTTTTAAATTCATTTAAATGTTGAAATTTGTAGTGGTAAAAAAATCCCAACTTAAGAAACAATATTGATAATATTTAAAAAACAGTTCCATGTTCAAAGCCCGATTACATAGAAACAACGACTAACTTGGCAACAAATTACGAAGAAAGTTTTTTTGTAGGAATTTAATTTCTCTAAAAACTTTTTGAATCAACAACTTGCAAGTTTTACAGTAAAAAAAATGTTGTCAAAAAACTCTTAGTCGCGATGATAGACTCCTTTATTTTAACATACGGGCTCAAACCTTAAACATATTAAATTTTTTTGTCATATTGAACAATATTTTCGATATATTAAAAAAAAAAATAGTTAACTTTTTTGGCCCAGTCTAGTAAAAATTCAGTAGTTAGTGTGTGTAAGAACCTTACCTTGGGCCACACGGTATGTATGCCAAAACGTTGCGTGGATGCAGACAAGATAACGACAAGGTGCACACACTTTTTAAATTACTTTATAATTTAAAAGGTGGTCGACTGCGTTTCCTCTCATTAAACGGCTAATTAATTACCTTATCAAGAGAACTGTACACATTTTAAAGTGCTTAGATACTGTTAAACATATTTTAACACTTTCTATGGATAGAACAAGGTTGTTAACCATACACCATCAGGACATTTTTTTAAATACCGGGTGTGTAAAAATTGGCGCATTTTAAACCGTTTCTAATATTTTCTTTTTTATCTTTGGACAAACCACGAAGGTTAAAAGCCTAAATACTAACGTATCGTGGGTGTCTTAAGCGAGGTAAGAGGGAGTTTGTTGACACGGGACTTAAATACTTGAAGATTTGGGGGGAAGGAAAGACCTCCGAGGGCAGCAGGTTCCACATTCTAGAAACTCTAGGGATAAAAGAACGAACAAAGTGGGAAGTTCGGGGCCTGTCCAATTGGACCGTATAGGGATGCATACATGCGGAACCACGAGTTTCTCTATTGGGAACCGTGAGTGGAGAAACTATGCTGGACAATTCTTCAGAGCAGAAGCCATAGGAGTACCTATAAAAAGCGATAAATCCCCCACAGCCCGACGATGGGCAAGAGAGGGAAGCCTTTCTGTAAGTGAAGGATCATTAATGAGACGAATAGCTCTTCTTTGAATAGAATCAAGAATGCTTAGGGTTGTAGGGGACGCCATGCCCCAGATATGAGAACAATATTCCAAGGGAGGTCGGATTTGGGACACATATAAAGTGTATAAATTAGAAGGGGAGAAATACTTTTTGGCTCGAAAGAGAATCCAAGCCTTTTGAGGCTGCCGTGGCTATAGATACAATGTGTTTATGCCAGTTAAGGTTACTTTCAAATGTGACGCCCACAAGATTGAAGGTGTCTTTGCTCTGTAAAACTTGGCCGCTCATAAGTAGAGGATGAGTATTTGATGACTCTTTTCGCGACAAGGAACATGATTGTGTTTTGGATGTATTAAAATGGACGAGATTTTTGGGCCCCAATCCAATATTAAATTAAGATCCTGCGAAAGAGATATCTGCATCGTTCTGCGGCGTTTGTTTTCCAAGTCAGGTTTAGTGATGGGTTTAGGAACCTGAAAACTGGAGTGAAGGGTACTATCGTCGGCGAAACTATGAATGGAATTAGTTGTGGACGAGAGAAGGTCGTTGATGTGAAGAAGGAACAATGTTGGTGCCAGAACTGAGCCCTGAGGGACTCCAGCATTTACTTGGTGAAAGCTTGAAGAATGGCCGTCCACAATAACTGATATACGACGATCAGATAGATAACTAGAGAGCCAAGTACAGAGTTTAGTTGAAAGACCATCGGAGGGAAGTTTATTAAGAAGTGCGGCATGCCAGACCTGGTCAAAAGCTTTGGATATATCAAGAGCAACGATCTGGGACTCACCTAGAAACTCAAGAGACTTATTCCAACAGTGTGATACGAAGGAAAGAAGATCTGCTGTAGATCTTTTGTGGCGAAATCCATACTGCCTCTCATGCAAAATTTTGTGTTTTTCTAAGTACTTAAGAATTTGTGAATTAATTAATTTTTCCATTACTTTACAAAGAACTGAGAGAATTGAAATTGGTCTATGGTTAGATGGAAGAGATTTAGATCCTTTCTTTGGAATAGGTTGAACACGTGCAGCTTTCCAGCTCTCCGGAATACACCGAGTAATTGAGATTATGTCCTTAAGAAATCAAGAAATTTATTGGCTAATAAATAACTAATAAAAGAGGCCATTTTAATTTAAAATATACAGAGTGTCTACGGATGGGCTTTACAGAAGGACGAATGGATACAAACAAAAATCGAAGAATAACCATCCTTGATAGAAATTTTGCTTATGGGGCATTCCACGCGAAATGGGAAAAATAACTAAAGTTTTTCTTTTAAGATTTTGGTGGTGAGTCTTACCCCTGCTAGAGGGTTGCAGTTCAGGGAGTAAATGTGGCAAAAAAATATTTCTTCCTAAAACCAAAAATTGACGCGTCCGAGCGATTTTCCTTAAATGACCTGGAGTGCCCAAAAATTAGGTCTGTTTAGTTTTTAAATGGCCACCCTGTATTTATTAAAATACTGCTTTTGTCTTATTTATTCTAAATAATTAATAGTTAAGTACATAAATAATAATGTTTCTAAGGTTAAAATAATATGAAAGTGATCTTAATAAACAACTCTTATATCCACATTCCACATTTTGTACTTGTCCCACCAGTCACAATTTAAAAACAAAGTATATTGCTTCTACGTAAGTAATCAGACTAATTCTTTATAATAATAAATGTATATGGGATAAATTTTATATTAAGAAGGAAATAATTCTTAAAAGTCGACTTAAGTATGCCGAAAAAGAAGGATTTTTCGATTTCCCACCAGGCACACTCAATCCAGAGATAATTTTGAGAAACGTAGAAAGTAATTTTTACAAGTGGATGTTGTTAAATAGCTATTATTTTATATTATAAGATACATTTTATTATAGTATAAGTTTCAATCACATTATTATAGCTTATATTTGGTGAAATCCCAGAATCAAATGTCCCATCAGTCACTATGGAATGTCCCTTATAAAAAAATATTATTCACGAAAAGAAAATGTTAATTTTGAAGAGGGTACGCAAAAACTTTAGAAACATCATTTTTCTTCAAGAGTAAATTACCACCATTTTAAATTTTTGAGGATAATGTCAATTTTTTTATTTATTTATTTTGAATGACATAGGCGGCTCAAATGCTGACATTATTAACAACCTTATTTTAACCTAAAAACTCTAAAATTACAACAAATATTAATTTTATAATTTGCTGTTGAAACACCCTCCCCCTTCCATTTTCAACAGAATTGTTCAGTGGTAAACGAACATGATCAAAGCGTTTTCGAATTTTAAATTAAGATATTTTAGCTAAATGCAGTGGAGTTCAGTAAAATTTTCAATTCATATTTTTATTGGATTACAAAAATCTTTCTAAATATATTTTTTACATACATGGCATTAAAAAAAGTAGTTTACTCTCGGAGAAAATTTATGTTTTTTAGGTGTTTGTGAACCCTGTAAAGAAAAATAAAATTTTCTCCTTATAAATGTGTTGTTGTGTTTCCTTTTTAACTGCAATTTTTGTAACTGAGCCCTTATTTTGAGGTAAAAATGATAAGGGCAGCCCACTACTAACATTTCCGCCCCGAGCCCCGAAATCTGTGGTGTGTTTTTTACCATGGGTGAAAAGGCGCTAACTTTTAATATGTACCCATGGTTTTCCCATGACTCGCATGTGCGTGTTTATCATTTAATTTCACCAAAACTATTGTTTCCGATCCGTACCGTCCGTCCGATGCCGACGTATGTGCGCGTACCTGTAGGCTTTGGTGTTTGACAAATGGTAGTGGGGGGTTTAAAGAAAATCTCACCAGGGGTGGAGGAGGGGTCAGAAAACTTGAAAAAATGCCTCACGTAATTTATGGACGCCCTCTAAGTGGATAAGCAGCAATTTGCCATTTTTGTACGCGTCATAAATCCTCAGTCTATTAAAAAAATTTGTCCACCTACATACTAAAACACTATTCATTTGCCGATAGTAAAATCGTAGTGTTACGTCTGAAAGGTTACCAATCGCAATAAATTACAACCACTTGATTAGCTTTAAGTTCAAATTGTAGTTGGAGATATTTGCACAATTACATCATGAACACAGCACGTCCAGATGACCTCATTAAATACGCGATTTCATTCATAATTACAATTACGCCTAGTTAGTTCGTTGTTTTCTATCTTTATATACAGGGCCGAATTTTTCTTTTAACGATAGTCGTGAGTTAGTTCAGAACTCGATAATTGCAAATACGGTATTGATTTAATTATTCGTTCATTTTTACACTGGTATTATATTTATGTTGGTATTTGAAAACGATTTCTTTCAAACAAATAATACCAGCGGGTATTAGGCAAAGTTTTTTCCTTTTATTTGATTTCTAGGTAATATGGTTCTAAAATTCTAAGAAGGTTTAAATTAAGTGGGTTTTAATATAAGGCGTTTTACACCTTTGTGAACTATTCCGAAAATTACTGCCAAAATGGCTTCAAAAAATTAAACAACAATTATACAGTGAGGACGCGTTGGATGAAGGGGCATTTCATAGTAACTGGTGGGACATTTGACTCTGGAGTTATACTAATTATAAGCTATAATAATGTGATTGAAATTTATACTATAATAAAATGTATCTTGTAATAAAAAATAATAGCTAATTAAAACAACATTAACTACGTTTCTCCAAATTATCACTTGACTGTGACTGGTGGGACATCAAAAAAATCTTTCTCTCTTCCCGCGGCATACTTAAAGTCGAATTTCCGTCCGGCCACTAAACTTTTAAGAAATACTTTCTTCTCAATATAAAATCTGTCCTTTGTACATCTATTTTAATAAAGAATTAGACTGATTACCTACATAGAAGCAATTTTTTTTATTGTGACTAGTGGGACAGGTATTTGTGACTGGTGGGACAAGTACTAAATCTGTATATGAAGTTGTTAATTAACAACACTTTTATATTATTTTAACCTAAGAAACATTATTATTTAGGTATTTTACTATTAATTATTTAGAATAAATAAGAAAAACACCTATTGTAATAAATACAGGGTGACCATTTGAAAACGAAACAGAACTAATTTTTTGGGGACACTCCAAGTCATATAAGAAAAAATGCTCGTCGCTGCAAGTCAATATTTTATTTTAGGGAGAAACATTTATTTTCGTTGATATGACAGCCTTTTTAAAATTTTAGTCATTTTTCCAATTCGCGTGAAATGCCCCTTGAACAAATTCATTTAAAATTCGGTGGTTTGTTCTTTGCAAAAACATCTGAACATTTTTTTATTGTAAATTCATGTATACATGTATACAAGGTATACAAAAATCAAATATTGTGTGACACTTTAGCTTTAAATCAAGAATTGTGTGGAAAAAGAAGGGGAAATATAATAAAAATAGTATTAGTTACATATATCTCGAGAACCAAACGTTTCCGCCAAAAAATTCTTTCAGATTCGTTATCAGCGCCCCAAAAAGGTTTCTAGAAAATTTCCAAAAATAAAAAATGCCGCCCCTTACTTTCTTTTCAAGTGGGGTATTTTAACTGTTAAGTGAGTAGTTCATGGTTATTCATAAAAAAGTAGTTGTACAAAATACATTTAATTTACAATCCCGAAATCTATAAAAACAAAACTGTACTTACGGTGGCTTTAAGTTTTACATCAAATATAAGTTTTTTTATAAAATAAAAGAAATAAGTTTTATATCTTGGCATCACCAACCTTTTTTAATTTAGTACCTTTCACGCACTTACGCCATTTTGTCGAGTCATTCTTTGACAAGTTATTTTTTTTTACTTCTTCTTTTTAAACTAATGGCTTTAGCATTTATGGTATTATTTTTGCTACGTTGTTAAATATAACGCGATCAAGTAATCTTATTTGATGGGCCGCCATACAATTAGACTTAAGCCTACTGTCCATGAGAGTGGTTTTCCGCTCGCGGATGATAATTCAGCGTTGTGATTGGCGGAAAAAGCATTTTAAATTTGCACTAACCAATCACAACGCTAAATTATCATCCGTGAGCGGAAAACCGCTCTCATTGACAGCCGGCTTTACAAATTTGTATTAAAAAAATAATAATTATAAATCCAAAACGAACAAAATAAAATAGTTTGTATTACAAAGATAAAATACGTGGATACTTTAGTTTTTTAAACACTAGAAAGAACTTCAGCTTGAAACATTAAAAACAGAAGTTTTTTGTTTCCACTACATCTGTTATAATTAATTGGATAGTATAACTCCTTTGTTAGTAGCTCCTAATACACCCAAATTGTCACTTTTAAGTATCCCTTTACATTCAATATAGAGTAGCACCGAACCAAAGAATACCAATCCATAGAACCCACAAGTGAGATTTCAACGTACCCTAAAAATTTTTAGTACCTACCGCGACCAACCGATGGCGAAAGTAGTACGATGTCGCTTTGCTAATACGATTACCATCAGAAATTGATAGCAGTCGCTGACGAGCAGTCGGCCCGATCAGTTAGAGTGAGGATATACGCAAAATTTAATAATAAACAAAATCCCCGATAAATGGACCCAGTATTCATAAGATTATTAAATTTATTATTTCAGAATAGGATATATCGATGCGTTTTTACAAAACATCGTAAGCGACATTCGCCAATTTTACGGAAAACGATTTTTTCTTCCCATCGCGTTATTTTTAAAGAAAAACCGAGATCTGAGTGTTTTTATTTTAGATTTCTTCTTAATTTGAATTACAAAACAAACATATTTAACATTTAATGTCAAAATTTTCAGAATCTCCTAAAAAAAAGCTAAAAATTTTAAAATTCTAAACCTAAATAATAGTTAATTTTTAAATTTTTTATTTTTATTTAATTTATCTTGACAACGGTGGCAGACTTACCACCAAAATGTCGATTTTTAGTTCTCTATTTACTTGCTTTATTTATTTGTTGTTTTTTGGTACTATTAATTTATTTTTTGGCGTGTACCCAAATAACTACAATTAATTAAATGAACCGCCGAACCAATATAGAACATATCTTCATCTGAAATAAAGCCAATGAAAAAAACGTTTCCCGTAAAACTGACGAATGTCGCTTACGATGTTTTGTCAAAAACCCATCGATATATCCTATTCTGAAATCATAAATTTAATAATCTTATGGATACTACCATTTATCGGGGATTTTATTTTTATTAAATTTTGCGTATATCCTCACTCTAACTGATCGGGCCGACTGCTCGTCAGCGACTGCTATCAATTTCTGATGGTAATCGTATTAGCAAAGCGACATCGTACTACTTTCGCCATCTGTTGGTCGCGGTAGGTACTAAAAAATTTTAGGGTACGCTGAAATCTCACTTGTGCGGTTCTATGGATTGGTGTTCTTTGACCGAACTTCTCACTTTGGCAAGCATCCGTAGTCTGCTACCTGTAGAGGCCTTTTTTTTCACCCAAAATGCTTAAATATTTAAGTCCAAATAAAACATTGGGCGTATTCAGGCGGTCTCAGCCACTATGCCGCTGAGTATTACAATTGTCAAATTAAAGTTATTCTATTGGTTTAATTTGACGTTACAGTTTTGGTACCAAGCGGCAAATGGTGTAAGCCTTTTTAGGGCCTTTTAGCAACTTTGAAATTTTAATAGCTCATGCTGTGTATTTAAAAGTAGATACTACTAACTCCAAGTACACAAAATTATAAAACGATGTGATGACTTCTACCAGGTTAATAAGAAACTTGAAAAGGTATTTTAGGAATCAATGAAAATCATACAACTAAAAATAATTAAGTATTAAATAAAAAGTGTTTTAGCTTTGTCGAAAAATTTGCAATATATTTATATTATTCTTACCCATGTAAACATAAATATACATCATTTAATCTACTAAGTTTATTATTAGCTCTAGTATACTTAAAAAAAGTAAAAGAATTACAATAATAAAAGCTATTGTTGTGTTTCCGATGCAAAGTCTCGCGAAGTCTCTGCTACTTTTGTCAAACATTTTTACCATTTTCTTTATCAGTTTTTGTACTAACAATTGCCTTGCCATTTTGCTACTTCTGAGTGTAAGGACAGATACAAGTTTTTTTATAATTTACAAGGTTTTCCATTTTAAAATTAATATTTTCTGTCCTACACTGTATATCTTAAAAGATAAAAGCATTCTGATAAAAGATACGGATTCTACAGAATCTACACAACAAAACAGTGTTTTTATTTATTTTGTACGTTAAAAAATGAAGAAAAGTTGAAACAATTTAAAATAACACTTAAAAATTATTTAATTTTAAATACTTATCAATAAAAGTTATGTAAAAATGGTATTCTATCACTGATAAGGTTACCACCAGGCAATGCTGTAATAAATTTTAATCATTATCTTTGTTTATTATATACACAGTTTATTTAGTTCAAGGCCCACGTGATTAAGTAATAATATTAATAACATGAAAAGCAATACAAAAAAAGAGTTTTTACTTTATTATTATCAACGTTATAACTATGTAGAACTATCTACCCATAAATTATAAAAACACTTTTATGTGGCATTCGTACCAGGACTAAAAGGGCCAAAGATATTTATTGGGAAAATAATAGGGGTTGTTTTGTTTTTACCTTTTTTATACGTAGTAGTCATAAAGTTCGCCTTAAAATAGATATACAGTGACCCCCAGTGTTGTCAACATACGAGCAAAAAAATCTTAATTTTTTTTTTAATTGGGAATTCAAATTAAGGAGCAGTGTTGCAATTCGGTCAAACAGCTGATAAAAATGGGTATCTAGGATTCAATTGCGAAGAATATTTACATAAATTACCTGATTAGTTATTAAATTTCACGAAAAATATTAGGCATCATTGTCTGACAACCTAAATAACACAAAGCAGGATAATATGTCAGTGTTTCGAGAAACTTTATATATAGCCATAAAGCGTAAGTTCTTCGTTATTTAGACTTGAACTGCAGATAAACCAAAAATTGACTTCGCACGTTTTGCTTCATTGCTGAATTTTCAGCAGAAATCCATGATGGCAACCACTTAAACTGCTTAACACTAGTTGTAGACTAACTATTTCTTATTTTTTATTACATTCATCCCATAAATCATAAAAATAACTAAAAATAGAATATTAACTGCAACAACAGGAAAGCAAAACTTGATTATAAAATGTACATTGTTCACAAATTTTGCAGACGCAGCGTTGCCAAGTCGTTTAATTTTAGTTTTCAATAACATCTGCTTATTCAATAACATAAAAATCAATATCTGGCTCATGAGCGGCGGTTGGGGAAACAAAATATCAAAAAGTGAGATTATTGGCATGATATCTAAGAGTGTGTTGCATTTGGTTTAAAGTCTTGCTGTGTTGCAAATATAATTGTTATAAAATCAGCAATATCGTTTGTGTATCAATATGAGTCTAAATTATTGAGTGCGTGTTTTAAGTTCAAAAAATAAAAAAGAAATTTTAGAAAACTGTTAACGTTTAATAATATTTAATGAAAATGGTAGTTTCTGCTTACACTTACTACATTTTAATTATTGGAAAATCTTAATAGGTACAGCTCTTAGCAAAAACTTTACACAGTCAAAATTTAAAGAACATCTATTTTAATTCTTTCAAAATTGTTATTGCGTTTGCCCATAGACTTAAAATAACATTCTAAACAGCTTTTTAAATAACTTTTTAAATACCATATCAACTAACCTCACTTTTAGGTATTTTAATTTAATTTTATTAATTATTTCTCCAACCTCCGCTATGAGCCGGATATCATTAGGGTTTTTAAGGTTATTCGATAAGCAGAGGTGATTCCGAAAATAGTTTTTTATAATTTCAAAACTTTTTCCATAGCTATGAGTTGAACTGTTTGACTCTGCATAATGTTATAAATATTTAATTTTTGGTCAAAGATCCTGGAATAAATATATAGAGTAGCCAAAATTTCAGGGTCTACCAATTGCCACATAAATATATTTGGCACCAATCTCAACATTCGGAGGTCAAAGCTCTCATGCTGTAATAAATTGATCACGTAATTGGTCACGATTGGTCATTAGGCCGTAAAAGTAATTGGTCAGCAGTAAAACAGAATTAAGAGAAGTTATTTTAGGCCTACAGGGATGGCTTCGCCATTCAGATTATATTTAGCACCCCAATATCAACATTCAGCGCTCATTCAATGCTATATAAATTAGTCACAAATTGGTCACGACTGTGTGACCAAGTTTTGTAGCATAGAATGAGCTGTTAGTCTCATATTAAAGTGCTACATATATTTTTAAACAACAGTGTAAAACCACCCCTGTATACTCTTTCAACCTCTGACCAATCACTGCGACCGATTGGCCAACCGTGACCAATTCATGACCAATTTATGTAGCATTGAATGGGCTCTAAGTGTTCACATTAAGGTGCTACCAACATATTATGTTTTATTTTAAAACTAGTTTTAAACTACCCCTGTAAATTATCTCTAAATACTGACTAATCATTGTGACCTAAGATCTATTTATTATTTTAGGTTTGTATCCAGTTTAACAATTTTTAATACAAAATAAATGTTTTCCAAAGTTCCAGTTTTTGAAAAGTTTAAGAACCAATATCTCGAGAACGAAAATTTGCAAAACCATATAGTTATATAAACTTTATTTTATATTTTCAGATGTAGGATCAGTAGAATCTGACCTCTAAACAACATTCTGTAACACCCTGTATAAATTAAAGTTTCCATTGATATCAATTTAATTTATAATTCATGGTTTACGATTTCTTACTTCATATCCTAGAAATAAGATGACTCAAATTTCTACCTGATCGAGAGACAGTTACCGTTATTTTAGCAGTTTAAATAATTACTAATGTTTGCTGAAATGTATAATATTTTCCGGCATATTTGATTACGGCTTATTAAGTGCAATAAAAACTACCTTTATTAGCACCACTGCTTAGACAATAGAATAGTTTAAACAGCGAGAATAAGTAATGTTGGTAAACTAAATCTTTGCAGTAAATACCCATAGCGGATTTATATATTTAGCGCCCGTAGGCAATTCATTTTTGCCGCCCCCATTTTTTAGGTTTTTGGTTGGGGAAAAATTTTAAAGACAAAAAAGTCCTCACTTCGATTATTTTACTCCTACAATGTTTTTAAATCGAAATAAACAATTTATGAAGTAAAACTGCCGCCCCTAAAAATTTGCCGCCCTACTCAGCGTGCTGGTAAATCCAACACTGAAAATATCTACAAACCAAGCTTAGAGCCGCTTTTACAATGTCGTGTCAACTCTGACCTAAGGCCGCTTTCTGACAGGGCGACTTTTTGCAGTCGAAGTTGACTACAAAAAGGGGCCGCTTTCAGACTTTGGGCGACTTGCAGTCGAAGTTGACTACAAAATATCGGCGTCTTGTCGCCAATTTCGACTACAAGCTGCAGTTGTAACTAACGTGTAGTCAGTCGACGGGATCGGCGACAATCAGCGGCAATTTTTATATATTTTTCACAGGACAAAACAACAGTTAGAATAACAATAATTGTATAAGGAACTGCCGAACAAAAATACTTCATTAGGGGTAGTATTTAGTTGAATTTAGTCTTGCTTAGATAAGTATTATTAGACAGTCTTTTAAAGAAAAGCTACAAACATTTTAATATATATTTTGTTTTTGTATTTTATAAACGTAAATAATTCTGAAAACTTTAATTATCAATCAAATCAAGTGCCGTTTTTCAAAAAAGAAAAAAAAATGTAACAAAAGAAAAGCTGTTATTGTGTACAGGGGAGCCACCTAACCAGCAAAATATCAGTTCGTTTTTAAAAGCGGGGTACGCAAAAGTTGAATCTGGTATTTTTAGGCAGTTATTTAAAAGAAAATATTGCAAGTAGCGACAATCAACCACAAACGATCGACTTTTTTGCGGTCAACTTCGACTGCAAAGTCGCCCGTCTGAAAGCGACTTAACGGGTAGTAAGTCGACGGGATCGGCGACAATCAGCGGCAGAAGTTCGGTTGCAGTCGAAAAAACGCCCGTATGAAAAGGAATCGCTTTTTCCATGGGTTGTTAAATGACAACTGCAAGTAGCGACAATCAACCACAAACGATCGACTTTTTGCGGTCAACTTCGACTGCAAAAAGTCGCCCGTCTGAAAGCGACCTTAACGTGTAGTAAGTCGACGGGATCGGCGACAATCAGCGGCAGAAGTTCGGTTGCAGTCGAAAAAACGCCCGTATGAAAAGGAATCGCTTTTTCCATGGTTTTTAAATGACAACTGCAAGTAGCGACAATCAACCACAAACGATCGACTTTTTGCGGTCAACTTCGACTGCAAAAGTCGCCCGTCTGAAAGCGGCCTTAACGTGTAGTCAGTCGACGGGATCGGCGACAATCAGCGGCAGAAGTTCGGTTGCAGTCGAAAAAACGCCCGTATGAAAAGGAATCGCTTTTTCCATGGTTGTTAAATGACAACTGCAAGTAGCGACAATCAACCACAAACGATCGACTTTTTGCGGTCAACTTCGACTGCAAAAAGTCGCCCGTCTGAAAGCGGCCTAAGAATTAAAGCACATAAATATGGTTCTAGCTATAAAAATCAGCCAATGCCTGTGCCAATGTCACATAATGTCACTATTGGACATCATTAATGTTTTAATTTGTATAAAGTGTGGTTTGTCAATTTAATATAATAAGTAAACCAAGGATTACCACGACATTGTAAAAGCTGCTCTAAAAACGAAAATATTTTTTAGGATATGACGAAAAGTTGTACGCTTTTTGCGGAACACAAACTTTCGAAAGATGATGACCGTCACTACTTCTCACTTTAGATCACCAAAAATGTTCGACGGGTTTACACCGAAAAAAAACATACAGTATGTCAAATGTCCAAGAAGCCTGGAAACGCTCAAATATCTCAGAGAGTTTTAAACCAAATTATAAAAAGAGGTAGATTTTTAGCGAAATTTGGAAGTTGTTGAGACAATTTTATTAAAATATCGGAAAAATATAAACAGAGGATTCGCTTTTAATACTTGGATTTTTTCTAGCAGGGATGGGGTTATCCAAAAATCAACTTTTTTCGCAAATTCCAAAATTAAAATTTTCTTTACCAAAGTGTTCTTCTTAAGGCCAAGAGCATCTGGTATAAATTTGATGTCCCAATTTTTAGATATAGTAATTTGAAAATAACGTTTGTAATCAGTACTTGGTACTAAATAGCACATTTTATAATAACACAACAAACTATTTACTGGGGCATTCGCCATAACCTGCAGAAAATGTGTATTTAAGTAATTTAATTGGTAGTATTAACAACAATGGTTTTTAAAATGTTAAAATGTTTAGCTCGCGTTTTAACTTTTGTATGGAAAAACACAGCCCAAATGACTTTCAATATAGCTAGTAAAAATTCACTGCCCATGACGAACATCTGTAAGATTATTAAGTTTATCGGATATTTATTTAATTTTAAGTATTACTTAACTGAGCTATAATCATAGATTTCCAAGATATATTTAAAAATGCTCAACATTAAAGGAAAAAAAAACAAGAAAAGCAATACGTTATCCGAAAATTATCTTTTTAAGAATTTTTATCTGTCCTTTACAAACATCCAACTAGATGGAAAACTAAAAGCATGTTAGTTTTTGTTTTTAAATACCATTTAAAAAGACTTGAAAAAAGATTTTATTTAAAACAAACAAGTAATACATAACTTAAAAGTATAGAATATTTAAAATCTCGTATTTTGAATGTTCTTATCAACATAATTTTCCCATCGCCATTATGTCATGAAATATTAATAGAAAAATTAAAACCAAGTTTAAATCATGGGTAGATGTTCTCAGTAGACATACCAAAAAGATAAGTTTAAAATGGTGTTTTGATTTTTAATAAACCTAACCCAAACAATATTTACAATAAAATGGCACTCTAAGTTAAAAAGTTTTTTTACTTAATAAAATATTTTATTTTTTTTTTAATGGCACTATATTCCAGTTTTCATGGATTTCCATGAAAAAAACATTCAATATTTTATTTGCCTATGCACTGCGCAAGCAACTAATTTCTTAACTAATCAAGAGTCAGTGCTGTACACTTGTTGAAATAATGTATTATGCTAAATGTATAACTTCCACTTTTTATATCAATACTATTTACTACACCATACACCAAGCTACAAGAAATAATCTTTACTAAAATTTATTAAATTTGAGAATCCATGCATTTCTGTAGAACTACAAAGACTACAAAGACTACAGATGGCATGCTCGACTTTTTAATTTGGAATTGTCTGACTAAAGTGACTCACATCATTAAGATCTTCACCAGGGGTAGTTGAGTATTGATCAGGAAATATCTGCTAAGTCTTCCAGAGGCTTACATATCACCAGGATGGTCAATAGTTTAATAAATTGAAAGTCACTTCAACTCTTTCACTGGAATGCCAATAACCCAACGGTAATCGGCTCAAACAAACCAGCAATTTTCCTTTTTATATGCTTTTATTACTCAACACTTTGACAACATATAAATTTTTCATTTTAACTTAAAACGAATGCAGGTTGTTACTATTATTCACTTGTATTTTAAAAACACAATACAATAATTTATATATGAGTTTAGTTTGAATTTACTTTGCCTCAATAGTAAAAACATTTTAGCATTAACTTCTGGTTTATTACTTTAATCAATTCATAGATTTTTGTAAAGGGTGATAAATCATTTTAACATATTTCAAATTTTAATTTTAAATAATTCTATTAATCATTATACTTATTTATTTTTTAATAAGCTTATTCACTTGGAAAACTGCTGATGTGATCTTAAGTCCTTCTAACTCTCTAGTGAAGCAATACTTTGCTGTTTAAATTATTGTTACTTATACAAGATGTTTCAAATTTAGATTTAAAAAAATATATTATTGAAGTCATTCAGAAATCCAGAAATTACATTAGGTAGGTACCTACAATTTGTTATTTTAATAACTTTTTACATTTTAACAAAACTAAAAAATAAGTTAAGAAAGTAACTTTAGGTGCTATATAATGTGTTTTTACAGATTTTTTTTAAACGACTTAAGTATTATGTTTTTTTGTCAAAATTATATTTGCTTTTTAACAAGATCATAATGCCTTATAGATAATAAAGTATTCATTAAATTCCACAACTTTGAACAAATTTATCCAAGTTAAAGCTTTGGCAACTAAACATCAACTTAAATTTGAAACATCCTTTATAACTATTATTTCTGCCTCACCTTGGGTATCCAACCCACAGTATGGCACATTTAAAATGATCCTAATTGATGGAAATCCTGAATATCCTGGTTTCTGACACAGTAAAGATGTATAAGTCACAAATCCGATATACTCTCTTCACTAAATGTCTATAAACACTTTTTTATACACATATTCTAGGTGAGAACCAAACACTCAAACACTGACTTTTATAATGGGCCCATAAAGGGTACCATAAATGCACTATTAAAAATCACATTTTTTATGTAAATCACTGAATGGTTGATAAAGGAGATTAAGAATTTTAAAATTGTGTTCACACTTGGTGCTGTACAACAGAAGATCGTTGCTTCTTGACCCGCAAACAGATACTGAGCCTTGCTGATTTTATGCTTTTTCGAACATTCACAACACAATCTACTGCATTCTTCTTGATGTAATAGTTTTAAGTTATCACTAATTGTAATTTAGAGACAATATCACGAGAGAAACTTGGTACTAGTAGCACTAAGTAGCACTAATTCATTTGTCTACACTTTTACACTTTATTCTTTTTAATCATATTTTTATGCTTTCGCGATTTAAGGTGAATTCCCCACTGCAATTCACCAATAAACACTCTTTTACACACTTCACAGTTAAATGTTTCATCCAACGCGTTAGCCACTGAATTACTTTCGCGCATTGGCAATGGTTGAATGTCACACTTAGTTCTTGAAATACAGCTTTCCACTATTGTGTAGGCTGGAAGGGTAACATTTTCATTCCATTTGGATACATCTGTTGTATCCAGACCATATATTGGAGGCACCTGGAATAAAAAAATATATATAGCTAATATACTGTATAGAAAGCTTATAGCTCAATTTATACTGATACTGTTTCTATCTAAAAAATGATAAGGCTTGTGAAATTGTGCAAATATGCAGTTTTTAAAAATAATTGAGATTTGTTTATGTTACTGTCCATCTTTTTATATTTTTTGACATCTTGGGAAATTTATTAAAATCAAACTAATTGAACATGTCAATTTGAGAATGGTGTAGAAAAAATAAATGTAAAAAGATCTTCCAATTGGTCAACTGCATTTGTAGCCATGCTTACTGACATTTTGAATCAATGAAACACATTTTTTGTTTTTGTTTATCTCAATTGAAAAATAACATATAAATATTTTATGTTTTGTACTAAAGGGATATGTGTATAGGTTTTTTTTTATTATTTTGTTTCTTTGTACTATTTGGAAAGGTTTTAGTCTGTGATGTCCAAAATTAAATAATAAATAAATTATAACAGGCCAACAAAATATAATTATTATCCACACTGATAAATTTATACATCATTACTTTCATCAAACACTTTCTAATGGTGTTTGGCAGGGATAGCAAACATTTGAAATACTTTAAACTCAATAAGTAAAAAAATTGAAGATCAAAAAAAAGATCCTTAACTTAAAACTTTCGAATGATGTCCTAGGCGTCCCCTTAAAGCCATAAAATACTTGTCAGAGTGAGGTAAAATTTGAAGAGCAGCCATCCCTGGTGTATGGTGTCATTATTTTATTACATTCGCCAAATTATCAAGAAAATTATAATTTTATTACAAGCATAATCATTTTTTTAATATTGTAACTTATCAAATATTTTTTTCCGATAACATGAATACAAAAAAAATAGATTAACAGGATGATTTTTAACCTATATGCATAAACTTGAGAAATTATTGTTGAAAGCAAACAATAACTAATAATGAAAAAAAAAATTAATAAAGTATCTTTAAATAAACAAATTAATACTTTATATTTTGGTAACTTATCTGGTTAAATAAGTAAATATAAGAATTACTAATAAACTATTATTTTATTTATTTGTTCAATGCACATTACAGAACAAGTCCAAATAGTACAAGAAATAACAGTCTTTCTACATGTATAAACCAAATGTGAAACAATAAAACAAAGGAATAAATTATAATACAGTAACAGGATAAAACGCAATAAAATAAATATCTAACTATTATTGTTATTATGGTAAAACTGCTCTTGGAGCTTTAACAGCCGCTCTAAAACTTTCATAATTTAATTTAAATAAATCAATATGGTTTAAATGATTATTAAAATTGCACATCAATACAGTACTCAATCTTTGGGAGCCGTAATTGGTTCGGGGAAATGTTTGTGCAAACAAGGTGTTTGCTCTAGTGAGTCTTTGCAGAATTCTAATAAGTATAGCTGATACAAGGAAGGAACATTTAATCTGGTGATTTAATAACTTATAAAAAAACAATGCCAACGCATAATCCCTGCCTGTTCTAGAGTTTGAAACCCTGCCAACAATATTCGAGTTAAATATGTAACATTTTTATATGGAAACTTGTGCTTAAATAATAAAAACTTTACAAACTTGTTGTGAACATGCTCCAATTACTCTTTATGACATTGATTATAAGGAGACCGTGTAATACTGTTATACTCTAACACACTAATAACTTAAAAGTTATATAATGTCCTAATAGCTTTGGTATCTGTTAATTCCGTGCAAATTCTCCTATTTTTTTAGTTAGGGATAGAACCAATTACTTAAAATAAATAAATTAAAGTGAATTCTAAGGACATACAATGATTTACAGTAAAAAATGGGTATTTATTTTTTCTTTAGAAAAAATTTGATTGAGTTTTAAATAGAATTATTGCAAAATTCTGCAATCATTCCAATATACTTTTTGTATTTATATAATATATAATATATTGACAAATTTTCACACCTGTCTATCTTTCCTTCCCAAAAACCTGTTTACTGTCCATTTAGTTTGTTTTCTTGCATATCTTCGAGTTACCATTTTTAACCTTTCTAAAGATTCTTCAAATATTTTCTTTCCTTCTTCAGTCTGTCTCTCGTCATCTTTTAATAATAAATAGGAATGGAATTCTTTGAAACCTATTGCTTGAAAGATACCTCTTGTATAATCAGCTTCACTGTAATCAACAAAAAAAAAAAAAAAAAGTATTAGATTGGATGAGTTGGGTTTTAGAGAATTTTAAAAGAGCATATTTAGAATCGTTATGACTGCCTACAATATCTTGTAAAGTCCGCGCGTTTAGTAAAGAGGCCACCTACGTCGTCATTATCTATGCGAAATCTTCTGTAACTCTCTTTCAACAGCGGTTTCGAGGGCTTCGTATCATTACCTAGGAAGTAGTCATTTTTAAGATTTGATTTAAAAAAATAAATAACATTTTAAATACGGGATGAGGAAATAAGAGGAGATTTTGCGCAGAAAATGATGACGTCTGTGGCCTCTTTACTAAATGCGTGGACCCTATAAACACTATGTAACACAACCATATTTTTACATTACTACAATTTAACCAAACCTGTATTATATCTTATAACTTTTAGAATAAAATAAATATCTGTTTGACATACCTGTTATCTTTCAGTCTTTCCTCATTGTACAGCTTGTGAAAGTTTAATAATTCCTCAAGAAGTCCTTGCTTAATCATATTATCTACTCTGTCATTAAGCCTCTTGTCAAGAACATCCTAGTAAACAAATTATACTATCATAAGAAGAAAATTATTAATTTTACTTGCAGTAAGTTATTAGCTTAATCAATTTTTTAAATAATTTGCAAAATATTAGATTTATAATAGTAACATAGGAATACCTACTAATAAAATGAACATTATTAAGGCAAATTTTTAGTACATAGATATTAAAAATAAAATATTTAAAAGTATACTTCTAACACATAAAATTTCAATAAACATCATGTGCACAGATGCATGTGACTTTGTTTATAAAGTAGATAAAATGTAAAGAAGTTATAACTTAAAAACAATTAAAACAATAATAATTTCAACAAACCTGATTGCACTGCAGCCATAACACCAGAGCATTGTCATATCTCAGTCCACCACCTGATGTTGAGCCTTCTTTTTGATTTTTACTCAAAATTTCACTAAATTTTTCACCTTTTTGATGTAGTACTTCCAAAGCTCTGTAAAATATACCTAATATAACAACACTTAATAATAAATAAACCAGCATTTGACAAAATATAAAAATTTATAAAATAATCTTAGCAAAAAATAAAAAAGGGAAACACATCATTCTCTTAAAAAATAAAGATGAAAGTTATTAACTCATTCTGATTTAAAGTAAGAACACTAACACCCTCTATATCTCTTTAAAAAAAACTTAACAAAAACACTAGGACAACGAAATTTGGTTTCTTTGAAATGATTATTTAACAATGTATTATTTAAAATAAATATATTATATTGTACTGTAGATAATAAAAGGATTACAATTGTTATTATTACCTCCTTATTACCTTAAAATTTTTCTTTTATTGTTTGGATGCAGTCTATTAGCCATTGCTGGATCAAGTTTTTCAGCATCTCATGCAACTGCTGACTTGGTAACTCATGTTCATTATTTGGCAAAACACCACACTCTTCTATAGCCTCCCCGGGTTCTTGCACTAGAATTTTCCATAGTATCGACTCAATATAGTAATTTGTTCCACCAACCACAATTGGAAGCTTATTGTTTTCCAAAAGCTTTTCTATAATTGGCAATACTTTATTTCTGTACTCCAAAACAGAAGAGGTCTCATGAGGGTTTAAGATATCGATCATGTGATGAGGTGCAACTGATTGCTCTTCTTTTGTAGCTTTGGCTGATGCTATGTCTAATTCTTTGTAAAGCTGAAAAATACACCTAAATATAAACATGAATTGATTAAAATTTAATAAATATCAGTAATAGAAAGAATAAAAGTGGCTTATTGACTTTGTTTGCTGATGATACATGTAGATAGACTGAGAAACATGCACAAATATGGCAACATTAAATATTTTTAAAATAATAAAGGCAAGTATGATTTTTACATTTTCATTCATTATTAAGCAAAATTTAAAAAAATGTTTGAGTATCTTGTTTTAACTAGGAAAGCTATTCATATTGTGAACACCTAGTATAAAAAAGTATAGATTTTGGGGATTTTAAAAATATACATTTTTGGGAAATTTAAATTTTAATTGGGTTACTTAACATTGGGAAATTTGGTACATAAAACAATACGTGAAGTGTCAAGGTTTAAAAAGTAGAAATCAAACAATTTTCTAGGTTACTCTTATAATAATAAAACAAAAACATTAAACAAGCAGAGTTGCCTAGAAATGCAAAACAAATATTGAAAAATTTAATATTTAAAGAGAACAAAATTTTAAGACGGGGATTGATTGATTGTTTATGAGATAACAAGCAGTTAGTGAAGTAAAGTATAAAGTTAAAGTTTAAGTTCAGCCCCGTACGGGCTATCCCTAGGGATATGCCCGTACTAAATTTAGTTAATCAAATAAATTAAGTTAGTATTTAAAAAATGGAAAGTTAGCTTTGATGGTCCACCGGTCTCATGGTCCAAGAAGATAGTTCCATATGGTACATTTGCCCAAGTGACACTGTAATGTATATGCCAAAAATCTATACGTCACATATGGTGGAGGCGCCCCCGTTCCCAGTGACCTTTGTGAAACGTCGGTTATGGTAAGCTGTGCCCGCCCTAGTTCCAGTGCCCTTTGTGAAGCGATAGGAAAAGTCGCTTATGGTACGCCCTTCCTACCCCTCAGTTTATTTGTGGAAGAAAATACCATATATATGGTAAAGGCGTCCCGTTCCCCGGAGAAGAAATGTGTGTGAAAGGACGAAGATGGGGAAAAAATATGTTGCGTAGCGTAGCTGCAAGGAGGTAGCAGCGTAGCTACAAGAAAAGGAAGATAAGGTATATCTTCAGTTTTCAAATATGGCTAAATGGTGTTAGCCAGAGGTGATAAAGAAGAATATGGAAATATATTTATTTGTGTCGAAGTTGTATGGTACGTCGTGAAGACGGCAGTTCAGAAGCAGCATGAGGCTGCATTAGCACTGGAAGCCGCAGCTCTAGTATGGGGAAGAGCTCTGAAGTATGGTCTTGAATGGTGGGGTACAAGACTATCTAGCGGCCCTGAGAAAGCTCAGGATATGGGGAAATTGGCATGAAGTTGCAGTAACCTGATGTGGAAGAAGAAAATGGGAATGAAAGGCAGACAATGGTATGTGGAGAAGAAGTACGGGACAAATGGCCAATGGAACGCACCATCAAGAACATGGACAGGGAGGCAAGGTGGACACAGTACAATTCAACAAAAGATGGACAATCTAGAATATTATGGTATTTGTATAGTGTTTAGGTAAATCTGTAATGTTTTTAATTAATGGTATTTTTTTTGTTGTTTACTTATTAGAAAAAGTATAATATTGATAAAAATAATGATTTAATATGCAGAGAAAAGTAGCCTAAAAGTAAAATTTGATAATAACTCTTTTTTAACCCACCGTATATGTAATATTAAGTGATGAAAGGGTCATTGTTTTGATGATATATAATATCCGAGAAAGGTCAAGACCATATCTAATAATGCAGAGCTAGCTAGTTTCAAATAAACATTTTTTATTTACCAAGTCAGATGTTTTGTTTAGTATATATTATGTAGCACAATAACACTATGCATTTAAAGTGTTTAATATGGGAGGTATAAAATTTAGGCCACTTTTCTCTAAAAAATAATCTTAACCGTTACAACTATATTTAAATAAAACTACTTGGAGAAAATCCCAAATTTAGAAATTATTCAGTTAACAATGAAAAAAATTTAACCTTTTTCTTATAATCAATGACAAATCTTTTATTTTTTAGAAAAAAGTCAAGTTAATTAATTATTTTTTGGATTAAGGGCTATTTGTTCATTTTTTTTGTTTACATTTATTGAAAAAATTTTAGATAAAACTTTTTTCATATTTTTAAAAACTTCGAAAAGTTAAGGTTATTTACGGTAATTTACATAATAGGTAAAATATTGTTAGATTTTTAAATATTTGTAAGCTATATGGAACTATCGATTTTGGTAATATTGCTAATTTTTTTTAAAGGTTTAAAGTAAATTTGTCTGATTTCTAATAGCGTTGTGGGTCCAACGCTTTCAGGGAAGGGGCATATGTGAACACCTAGTATAAAAAAGTATAGATTTTGGGGATTTTAAAAATATACATTTTTGGGAAATTTAAATTATAATTGGGTTACTTAACATTGGGAAATTTGGTACATAAAACAATACGTGAAGTGTCAAGGTTTAAAAAGTAGAAATCAAACAATTTTCTAGGTTACTCTTATAATAATAAAACAAAAACATTAAACAAGCAGAGTTGCCTAGAAATGCAAAACAAATATTGAAAAATTTAATATTTAAAGAGAACAAAATTTTAAGACGGGGATTGATTGATTGTTTATTAGATAAGAAAGAGTTAGTAAAGTCAAGTAAAGAGGTAAAGTTTGAGTTAAGCCCCGTACGGGCTATCCCTAGGGATATGCCCGTACTAAATTTAATTAGTTCAATAAGTTAAGTTGGTTTTTAATGCAAAGTTAGTTGTGATGGTCCACCGGTCTCATGGTCCCAAGAAGATAGTTCCATATGGTACATTTGCCCAGTGACGTCAAGTAGTATTTCTAAATGATAACGTCACAATATAACTTTAAAAGGACTAGATTTGTAGGTTTATGGATTCATAATTCTCCAAAATTAGACTTTTATGTTATATCTAAAAAAATGAACAAAGAATCTATACATTGAATGTAACTTATTCTTTCTTAAGTTTGAACACCCTGTCATGGATATAGTCATGGTTTAAAAAGTGATTTATTTAAATTCAGTGCAGTAAAATCCAACTATTGGGACATTTATTTTACTGTTTTATTAAAAAGTCTAAATGGAGATTGTACACTTTAAAACTAGACCCTCAGTTGTTCTACAACTGTTTAGAGTACTTATATCTTTTTATAGCAATAGGAATAATTGGGGCCTAATATAAATATTTGGTAATTTTCTAGAAACCGGCGGCAACTCCGATTTTGACGAAATTTGGTATACGGGGTTTTTGGGGCGCTGATCATGAATCTGAAAGAATTATTTGGCGGAAACGTTTCGTTCTCGAGATATTCATCATCAAAGTTGGTATTTGAACTAAGCTTATTTTCACTATATTCCTCCTTCTTTTTGCAGACAATTCTTGATTTAAAGCTAAAGTGTCACAAAATATTTGATTTTCACCTCTTAAAACCCCGTTTTTTACGTATTTTACATTATTTTTGCATTAAATTGCATAGCTATACTTTGAATCATTTCAATACCCAGTGTGCCATGAAGCTCTATGTGTATGTATGGTTGCCGCATTATCAAAGAAAAGCCACGCAATTTATTGCAAAAATAATGTAAAAAGCGTAGAAAAACGGGGTTTTAAAAGGTGAAAATCAAATATTGTGTGACACTTTAGCTTTAAATCAAGAATTGTCTGCAAAAGAAGGAGGAATATAGTGAAAATAAGCTTTGTTCAAATACCAACTTTGATGATGGATATCTCGAGAACGAAACGTTTCCGCCAAATAATTCTTTCAGATTCGTGATCAGCGCCCCAAAACCCCGTATACCAAATTTCGTCAAAATGGGGTTGCCGCCGGTTTCTAGAAAATTACCAAATATTTTACCAAAAGATAATAATGAATATTTTGATTTTGGTTTTCCTGTTTTAAAAACTTTATGCAAAGAAAATATGAGTCTTAAATTAAAATAGAAGATACAAAAAGATTAAAAAATCGGAAAATCAGTATTTTTAGTGTACAAAAATTGAAAAGCAAGCCTTTTTAAATAAACTAATATAAATAAAAGCAACTTAAGAATTTAAAAAAATTGTTTACATAAATTCATAAATATATTTATCTAAGATCAATACTGTGTGAGTATTTATTACCATTAATACTCTTAATATCATAATTTTCATATTTGTTATTATATTTCACCCAACATATGCACTTAAACATCAATTAAATGATTTTAATAAATATTTAAATTCAGATTTTAAAACTAAGCACATGGTCTTTAAAAATTATGAGAACAAAGAAACCATGTGGTTTCTGTAGTCTGCTACCAAAAAAATATATATTTACAGAAAATATACATTATAATTACAATAAAGGGTTTTATAGGGACCCCTGATTTATTAATCAAATAATAAATTTATTATAATTACAGTATTTATAATTAATAATTTACCTGCATGGAATCTGCACCAATTATTTCACCACCAAACTTTAGGGCGAGCTCCAAAGATAATTTGGTTTTTCCTGAGCCAGTAGAGCCCAGAATTACTACTAAAGGCATTTTAGTACTTATTTTCTGTCCCATGCACTTTTTTTTAATTTAACCTATAACAAAGAAGCACATGCTTCAGATTTATTACGATTTATCAACTTTTTAAATTATATTTTAATTGGAGATTATTTCTATTTGACTACGATATGTTTTAAAAATTATTAATTAATAAGTAAACCTAATGAACTCACCAAATAATTTTTGGAAAAATTTAAAGTTTTTTGACATGCGGTAAAAGAAGATGAAAAATTATTAAAAAGAGATAGCTATATAGTGCGCACTCTTCCATTGTGGTTTGTGGCCTTAGTTACCGAACAACCTACAGCTCTTCTTTAATTTGTGGCCCTAATTTATTTACATCTTTTAGCGACCATCGGTAACCGAAGTACATGTCCCAAATTCGCCTTAAATCACATGACATGCTGGATAAAGTTCTATAAAAGCAAAGAAGAGGAAATGATTACCTAACCTTAAAAAAATTGACGTTTTAAAATTGTTTGTTTTTGAACAATCTCGAAAGAATCGCAAAAAAATCGAAAAACATGGATGTTTTTGAAAATATAGAAACCTCTGATTCCCTCTTAGTTCTTAGTACTGAAGCAGAGAGAAGTAAATATGAAGAGATACTCAAAAAATTTCTATCTGCCAGTATTTCCACGCCTGAATCAGTAAAAGGTAAGCTAAAGTTTGTACAATGATTTGCAAAAAATCTCTTATCGATAAGTTTTACTAAACAATGGATTTTTACAGATATTGAATCAAACTCAGTAGTTAATATAGTTGCTTTCCTTACTTCCGAACAATTAACATCTGTAGTACTTGCCAACATCCTTAGAGTATTAAAACCCGAAGGGAAACTTATAATAACAAACATCTCCGATGCCAGTTCAATTGATTTTGCTCTTAAGACCAACGGATTTATAAATGTAGTGATAAATGAAAGTAACATAACAAGTTTCAAACCGAAATTTGCAGTTGGATCTTCAGCAAAGTTAAATCTAAAGAAACCAGCTGTTTGGAAACTTGATGATGCCGAAGATGAAGATCTTATCGATCCAGATGATTTGCTAGATGAAGATGATTTAAAAAACCAGATCCATCAAGTTTAAGGGGTAAGATATGATTACTACATTATACACTAAAAATGTGTTTCATTTGTGTCTTTTCTAAATTAAAAACCTAATTTAAGGTTTTATTTTATATTAACTATATGCTTTTTTATAGTTTGTGGAACTACAGGACAGCGAAAAGCTTGCAAAGACTGTTCTTGTGGCTTAGCTGAAGAATTAGCAATTGAAGCCCAGAGTGGAAAAGTAGTGGATACCACAGACGCTCCAAAGTCTTCATGTGGAAGTGTAAGTAACCTGTTTGCATTTAGCATTTTATTAAAAAAAAAAGTATATTTTTTCAGTTGTAGCATGTTGTGATTTTTTAAAATTTGAAAATTTGCCCCAGTTTATTAGATTTTTACATAAATCACGTAGGTAAATAGAAAAGGACATACATAACGTAATTTTTATGTAAGTTATTATATATAAGGATATTTTTTTCTTGAAGAGAAAAAATCAAAAAGTTATAATATAGTTATAAGCCTAGTTTTTGTAAAATACTTAAATTTTAATAAAAAGTAGTTAATTGAAACCAAACCTTTTTTTTTAGCATAGATCTTATAATTTAGTATTTCATTTATACTATTAAACTTACCTTTACAAAAAATTTATTGAAAAAATAGTCTCTAGCTCCTTTTTTTTTATTTTCAGTGTTATTTGGGAGATGCTTTTCGTTGTGCTTCATGCCCATATCTAGGAATGCCTGCATTTAAACCTGGTGAAAAAATCCAACTTACTAGTACACAGTTAAAGAGTGATATTTAAAAAATATTTATTGATTTTTTTGCCTTAATTCCTTTTTGTTCAAAAATATTTATAACTTTAAATAAACAGTTTATTTAAATAATATATTTGTTTTACTATTATTCGACCTTTTGTTAAATATGGAGGACTGAAGCAATTGCCACAGATTTCTTTAAATTTTTTTTTGTTCTGGTTAAGGGGGAGTCACCTGTAAAATGTCATTTTTTTTTATAATATGTTAGTATAGTCTTTTAAGAACACGTCACTAAAATTTTAGAACATAATTTTCAGTATTTCTTATATTACAGAGTGGGTAAGTCACTATATTTAATGAATTTTTATGAAATTGGCGGTAACGATAAAAAGTTATTGACTGATCTTCCGGAAATTTTGCATACATAATTTAAACAACTTTACTTTCCATGTGAACCTATAAAACTCCAAAAATTATTTGATTTTTTTTTTACATGCAAAAACGATGGAAAAATTGAGCTCAAAAGCTAGTTTGTTTTTTCAAGTATTTTATTCTGCTGATTTTTTTTTTTTTACTTTTTATGGTTTACCGACAAGATATAACATGACTAAACACACAAAATTTCTCTCCAACCTTAGTAGAAGAATTTAGCGTACAGCCGCCATTTTGAATAATTAAAATGAAAAAAAAAAGCTCTTATATTATTTTAATATTTGAGTAAACTACATACCAATTTGTGAAAATATATAATGACTCTTTTATTTAAAAAAAATCATTAAAATCAATAAAAATTTAAGCATGTACAGGATTACAGGTATCTCCCTTCTGAAGAAGCAATTCATATTCTTTCTTCCCTCTATTTTTCTTTCTAATTAAGATTTTATTACAAATTTTGTATGAAATTGTTGGTGTTTTCCAAACCATAAAATATTTTTAGTGAGTTTTACTCGGTGTTTTATCTTTAAACAGATAAAATGTAAGTTATATTATTTCGATTTATGATGGTATTAATTTTAATTTATCGTCTTTGTTAATAACTTGTAACAGCTTTGTATTTTCTGAAAATTCTCTGAATGTGCTCATTGTTCCTATACACGTCGTGCCACTTCATGGGTAATTTTTGTCAATGTGTAAAAAGGAGACGGACTAAATCAACGACAAAGCGAAACTGAGGCGTCATCCTATCAAGATGTTTATATGCCGGCATTCTTTGTTTTATCTCTACCTGTTAGTGTTTAATACACAGAAACTCAATTGAACACATCGAGTTAGCATGAAGTATATGTATATGTCTCAAAACTCTTAGTTCACAATTCCTTTCAGAGAACTGTTTTATTTTTTTTCAATATTGTTTAAATACATCAAAAGGAATGTTGTGAACTTATAATCTGTGAATAAGAATTAGTGTGTTTAGTGAAGTATTTCATGTAAGCTGTTAACCCAAAAGTCGAGCTCTGGAGGGGAAGGATTTAACCACAAGGTTCCCCTCTCTTCACAGAATAGGCCACTGGACATATGAATATTACATTTTAAGTTCTAATATTTTTATTTTAAAAAGTAATCTTCAAATAAAACACTTATCCTATAAGATAGATTTGTGCGTTTATTATAAGATATCAATAAAGTTGCATAAATAAATAAATTAACAAATAAATAAATCACGAATAAAAAGAGGTTAAAGAGTAAAAATTGTACAAAATATCACAAAAGTGTTCACAAGAGTATTATTCACACAGTTCTTTAGTTCTCGGCCTTCCAAGTTTAAGTTCAACTAAAGCGTCTAACTTATTTAGTCCTATACCATTGGTCTCTTCATAGTGGTCCAAATTTTTACAGGTCCGGTACCAATGGGACAGGTTTGGATACTTTTCTGTCGATATGGGGGTTATCACTGTTGCTGTGCTGACGGTCGCTACGCAACAAATGTCAGCTACCGTCAAACTGTCACCAGTGAGGAACGTCTTATTTTCTAAAAATCCGTCGAGTAGCTTATATGATTCCGTAATGGCACTAATTTTTTCGGTGGGGATTTCTTTCTCGTTTTCTATGACGATAGACTGCTGAAAACAAAATTAGTTTTAAGTGATGGATATTTAAAATTAATTAAATACCTTTATCAAATATACTATACCGGGTGTCAACGAATTTATTAGACAATCTATAACTCCTGGAGTATTATACCTAACAAAATGAGATTTGATAAAATATGGGTAAAGGGTTTAAGAAGAGGATGGTTTTTGCATATTCTTCACATTTCAGTCACTTTCTCATCAGGTAATGTCAGAAAAATACCATTGCAAAGTTTTAATGACTAGCGTAAAAGATGGGAATAAAACAATTTGGCAAATTGACATTATCGTGTCCAACTATTATTTTTCTAATAACAACCCTTCTTTCGAAAAGTGCTTGTCTACACTTTTCGAAAGAAGGATTTTATGAGGAATCTAATGATACGAGTTTTTTGGCTTTCAAAAAACCAAGTAGGCGTAAAAACTTTTAAAAATGGTAAATCCCTATTTAGAATTGTTGCAAGACTCCAACAATGTTAAAATATACAGGGTGTTCCATTTAAAAATTCAAAATTCCGGTTAAACGAAAAGGTGAAAAATATGCGAAAACTCTTCGCTTCTAATACCTTTTACCCATATAGTTATAGTTAAGACCATATTTATTTCATTCTGAAAGCGATGCCGCCAAGTACACAAGAAGTTATAAAGTAAACAAACCTTTTCCAAAGCACATAGCCTCTGACAGAGCCTGATAACATATTCTTTAGATAAATAAATAAAAATATTGCGAAAACACGTATCACGTGCTTAAAAAACATCCTATTATTTCGTCTCTGGCGTACCATAAAACCTGTAACGCGTGGCGTAATCGTCGGGTGGAATATTTTTTGCTGCAATAAATCATCGTTCACAAAAGGGTTTATTTGCTTTATCATTTTTTGTGTACTTGGCGGCATCGCTTTCAGAATGACATAAATATGGGTCTATAGTTAAATAAACCCTTTAGTGAACGATGATATATGGCAGCAAAAATATTCAACCCGACGACTACGCCACGCGTTACAGGTTTTATGGTACGCCAGAGACAAAATAAGAGGATGTTTTTTAAGTACGTGATACGTGTTTTCGCAATATTTTTATTTATTTATCTAAAAAATATGTTATCAGGCTCTGTCAGAGGCTATGTGATTTGGAAAAGGTTTGTTTACTTTATAATTTTTTGTGTACTTGGCGGTATTGCTTTCAGAATGAAATAAAGTGGTCTTAACTATATCAAGTTGTTTAATTTTGATATGTCTAATACTCTAGGAGTAATGGCTTGTCTAATAGATTCGTTTACACCCGGAATTTAAGACATCAAAGTTAAAACATTATATTTTGCCTAATTTTATGTAAAATAAATCTGATTAAAAAAAATAGCTTATACAAGGTGTGTCCTTATTGAAAAAAACTTCTCATAAGCTTATTTTATTCAAGAAAAAACTCATACAAGCATAGGTCCGAATAAGCATTGTTTCTAAAATACAGTATGGTAAACTTTTTGGAAAAAAATCGGATTTTCATTAATATTTTAAATATCCTTTAACTCAGTTTGAGAAAATTTAGCAGCCCCAACTGGATTACATCTATAAAGGCACTGACTTTTGTGCATTTATCTTCTCCTTTAAATAGGTTAAATAAAAATAGGGCTGTTTTCTCTTTCCATTTTTTTTTCGTATCTTGGTTAGTTATCGAGAAAAAAATATAAACTTTATTGCCTGTATCACTTCAGAAAAATAGAAAAGATTTTAAAAAACTATAAATAAAATTCGTTAATTTAGATGTTAGCCTTTTTATTTAAGTATTCATTGGTGTTGTAACATAATTTTAATTAAATTTTATAAAAAAATAATATTCAAAAACATTTTTTCTTATGTTTAAACAAATATTGTTTTTACAGAAAAACTTAGAATTTTTGACTCATGACACAAAAATTTGATGAAAAACTCATTGTAGATTCCTACCTTAAGCAGTTTAGCGGATTTTATTGTTTTTCTTGAAAACCAGCAATATGCCAAGAAATATTCGAAGATAAAAATTAATTATATTTATGTATATGACAAGTATCAAGAACTGAAAAAGATCCATATTTCGCGAGTACTTAATTTGTTTATAAGCAAAAACAGTTGCTTAGGGGCCTTAATAATTTTATTTTTATTAAGAAACATAAACTTTTAAGAGCCTAAAATGTGTGTTATGTGCGGAAAAAATTAAAGTGTCTAAAGATACATTTTTTCAGCAAAAACATCCGTGCCACCTCTTTCATCCAATGAGAATAAAAAATATTAGATAAAATATTTCAGAGTCTGGATAGCAAAAGTTTGGAACGTTCAGCTAAGCTGAAGTTGTATTTATCTAGTATATACAATATTAGTAAAAAAATCTGAAATAAATACTAAGTTTATTTATTTTAGTAATTACATTCGGTATACAACGTGTCCAAGATAAGGAAGGCCAGTATGGGCAACAACTTGGAGAACTTTTGTATGGTTAAGCGCAAATTAATGATCACACTGACATAACACCAATGTTTTAAAAACAAATTTCTACCACCAACCTAATTATTTCTTTTTGAGGCTTTTCGGCTTTTCCGATATTTTAGATAATTGTAGATTTACCCGACTAGAAAAAAGCTAAAACAAGTTCTGTATAAAAATGGGTTTTGTATATATTATTTGTGCATATTTAGGATATTATTTTTTTTTCTAAACTGTAATGTATTAGTTTAAAATGTAGAGCTTACTATTTTTACTAAATTCTGAGAAATTCAGTTCTGTATTACGATTAAACCATAACGTGAAATCAAACTAAGATTGGCTTTATAATTTCGATAATAAAATATCAGGACCGTATTTAAAAATGTAATAAGTGATACTAGGGGGTTCTCGTTAGGTCCTACTTGGTTTATTAAAGTAATATATTAACTAAAATTGTAAAGTTAATTATTTTTATCAAATTTCTAAAAAACGGGACCGTATTAAGATTAAACCCCAATGTGGGATACATCATTGAATTTGTATTCAAATTGGTATTTAAATTTTAATATTTAAATATTGGGACCGTATTTAAAAACATAAAGTTGATGGTCTCACGAAAACCATCATTAATGGATAGAGCAGAGAAAGTGGCAATGCAAAACTGCTATTTATTTTAAAATCTGATTTTAAAAAGGACCAGAAAAAAATAATAGAACTTTTTAATTTTTCGCATATCTTCGGAAATAGTCAAAATTTTAAAACTTTATATTTATAAACAGCATATTGTTAGGCACATAACTTAACTTAGTTCTTATTTAACCGACTTCGTATCTCTTAGGATTTCCAAGATGCCCATACTGGCCCTTCTTATCCTGGACATCCCTGTCAAAAAAAACCAATACAATCCCATAGAAACCATTAGAATCTGCGACAAAAGCACAATAGAAATCGTGGTTTTGTTATGCTTTTGTCGCAGATTCTAATGATTTCTATCGGTCTGTAGGATTGTATTGGATTTTTTCGACAGAGATGTTGTATGGTTACTATTTTCAAAAATTTCAGAGTATTCCAAATGTTTGCGAAACTCTGTACAGAACGACAAATCCTTACAATTACGCTATTGACCCTCGGACAGAGAGTATCTGACTCGAAAAACAATTTCTGGTCAACCTGGTTCTTTCTTTCGGGATCCTTGGGATATAGGCTATCGTCAGCTCCATATTTCGAAACTAGGTGTCCCAAGATTGCGTGAGTGTCCCAACTTACGAAATCTTCATCCACTATAGTTGGAACTGTGTGATCTGGGTTTATCTAAAAAAAAATAAACGTACGTTAGAACTTTGAATGTATATTTTAAATAAACGAAGAGAAGGTATAAAAATATATAAGGTCCGTCAAATTTAAGAATATTCTTCGCAAAGTTCGCGTTAATAATCAAAAGTACGATGTGGCCTTGATTAAATAAATGTTGTTTTAACCACGATGTAATGAATATGTCCCTTTATATCATACTGTAAATTAAGTATATCATAGCTCTGATTCTATTTTTAACCGACCTCAAAAGGAGAAGGTTTTTAATTCGCCTGTATGATTTTTTGTGTGTATACTACGCGATTACTCCGTCAATTATGAACCAATTTTAAAAATTAATTTTTAATTTGAAAAGAGCACTTCCGCGGTGGTCCCATAAAAAAAGCAAGTCTGGTCACGAGAGATAAAGGTACTAGACCTATTGTTTTCTCTCTGAAGTCCGTTGTTCGTGCGGCAAAGTTGCGTTCTAGACTGGAATATGCTCAAACATCAGAGGTGCATTCAGAATCGACAACCTTGCGGTAAAATGTGTCTTTTCTCTCAACTGAAAGAAAGACTACATTACGAAAAAAAACCTACACACATACAGGGTGTCCAGTAACTCGATTTTTGAATCACCCTGTAGGTATTCTTCACTCGTTTGATCCCAGCGTTGAATTCAGAGAGTGGTTGGGGAGACATTCCCCCCTCCCCGCCTCCTCGGAGCAAAAAAACTTCCCCGGAGAAATTTGGTATCAATTCATAAGTATGTTGTACACACATAAATAAAAGCTTGAAGTAAGCAGTTGGTTTGGTTTTTGCACCTGAAGACCTTTTTATTACCTTCAACTTTTTTAAGGGCAATACAAAGAGGAGGTTCTTAATTCGCCTGTATGATTTTTTTGTGTGTATACTACGCAATTACTCCGTCAATTATGAACCAATTTTAAAGATTATATTTTTAATTTGAAAGAGAGCACTTCCGCGGTGGTCCCATAAAAAAGCAAGTCTGGATCACGAGAGATAAAGGTACTAGACCTATTGTTTTCTCTCTGAAGTCCGTTGTTCGTGCGGCAAAGTTGCGTTCTAGACTGGAATATGCTCAAACATCAGGGGTGCATTCAGAATCGACAACCTTGCGGTAAAATGTGTCTTTTCTCTCAACTGAAAGAAAGACTACATTACGAAAAAAAACCTACATACATACAGGGTGTCCAGTAACTCGATTTTTGAATCACCCTGTAGGTATTCTTCACTCGTTTGATCCCAGCGTTGAATTCAGAGAGTGGTTGGGGGGGACATTCCCCCTCCCCGCCTCCTCGGAGCAAAAAAACTTCCCCGGAGAAATTTGGTATCAATTCATTAAGTATGTTGTACACACATAAATAAAAGCTTGAAGTAAGCAGTTGGTTTGGTTTTTGCACCTGAAGACCTTTTTATTACCTTCAACTTTTTTAAGGGCAATACATTTTTTTGTTACATTAGGATCCTCACCCAGGAATATGAAACTCCTCCCGGAAAAAAAGTCTTAATTCAAAACTGTTTGACCGTCTCTTTTTCACGACGCATTGTCAGTAAACCTTTCCACTTAGCTCATGCTGTATATTAATACCTTGATATATCAAATACCAAACACCAACAATAAATTGAAACTATACCTATATGAAAACGGTAAAGTAAATATCTTGAAAAGTTATCCATTTACTTAACTCTTATTGATTGTATTTCGCTTATTTGCCCACTCTGACTCTGAAAGTTTAAGTTGGGCAAACATTAACCTCTGAACTTCTTAACTTTTATGTAATACGGTTAAAGGTATAATGAAAATAAAGGGCCCTACAGCCATTTGTAAAACCCTTTTTATTGAAACTTATTTAAAAATAAACGCTTTTAAAAACGGTTCAGTAAATTAGTAGTCCCTGGGCCAGTAATGAAATCGGAGAATTATTGCACAGTGAAATAAGGCCAGGCACTAATAATACCGGCCTTATTTTGACATCTGAGCTTGCGCAGTTGCATGGTAGGATAAGGACTCCCTTAATAAGGATAGTGCCCGGCTTTATGTATGTCGGTTTTAGGTCGTGCCTTATTTTGGTCTTATTTTAACTTCGTTACTGTTCGTGTAAACCGAACGGCTGCCGAGCACAAAATCGACAAGTTTTAAGTAGTAAAAATACTTAAAACATTGCTTTTTCAAACGTATTTCTTTAATTGTGTAAAACAAAACCCTACAACACAAAACAATAAAGAAAACCAACTTAAATTGTTTCCCCTTTTTTAGGTTAATGGTACTGTCGACATGATTTGCAATAACTCTAAATTATGGGTACAAGTACTATTTAAATAAGGCCGGTATTAATAATACCCGAGCTTAATAAGGCAACTTGCAATAATTCTCTAATAACACTTTTAAAGTCTTTTAAGGGTGGTTCCTTTTGACGAGTCTACCACGAGTATTCATACCGCCATATATGGAAACGACGCTTTAACCCAGCCTGTCAATGTCAAATGTTTAGAGTGTCGAACTGGGTGAACGCGTCATTTTTTTGTCGGACAAGTTTACCACAATGTTTTAAAAGCAATTTTTAAACATTTGGCCAAAAATGGTAAGGGTTACAGTCATGAAACCATAAGAATTAAACACATGTTTCGGATCAAGGAATATAAACTTTTTAATAAGGAGCGTTCAATTTTTATATTTGTCCGAAAATATAGGTTATGTTTATGACGTCACCTTTTTGCCACAGTATTTTTTATGTGACAAAATAAACCAATACTTGCATAAAATAAAATAAAATCACTTAAAAACATTTAAAAAATGGTATCTTACCCTTAATAACGATTTAAGTGTAAATTTTCTTTAAAAATATCCAAAGGTCAGTGACCCCTGTTTACAGGTTTTAAAATTCTCTGTAACTGCAGTACTAATAACTACTTAATTTAACTATAAACAGTAAAAACTAAACATATATAAGTCCAATAACTAAAAAGCAAAAAAATAACACCAAAACCGCGAAAAAATCTTCCAGTACGATTGTAAACAAAGAATTACGGGAAAAGATTACGTCACAGAATTTAGTGAACATAGGCTTAAATGGGATCCAGCGCTCCTTATTAAAAAGTTTATTTCCTTGGTTTCGGGTATCGGACTAGTCAGGTTACGTGACTGTAACCCTTACGATTTGCCATTTTGGGCACAATGTTTAAAAATATCACATAAAACATTGTTGTAAACTTGTCCGACAAAAAAGTGACGCGTTCGCCCAGTCCGACATCCGAAACATTTGACATTGACAGGCTGGGTTAAAGCGCCGCTTTCATTTATAGCGTTATGAATTATTCGTGGTAGATTCGTCAAAAGAAACCCCCTAAAAAAGTTTTAAAAGTGTTCTTATCATGAAATCCATTTCATTACTGGCCCAAGGACTATAGGATTATGATTTTACAGGGTATTACAGAATGTTTCATGAAAAATTTAAAGGCAAATTCTACTACAAAAATAAGAAAAAATAAATCATTAAAACATGGGTCCTTAAATTCCTCCGCATTTTAGAAGCTTCTTTTTAAAATAGTTATTTTACTTTTAATTTTTAAGTCCTTTATCGCTTATTAAAATCAAAACTATCGAGATTCTCTTTAGTTTTTATTTTCATTTCCATTAATCATTATAACGATCGCGTCTTCAAGCCCCATTACCGTTTTAAGTTGTTTAAAGACATTTAATTAAACGATTACAGCAATACAATGCAAAAATGTTTCGCTATGAATCATAATTCAAACATTTTCTGCGAAATTTGTCACGTCAGCAGCGACAGCGATCTAAAAATAAACAAAGAGAAATTAAAATTTTATAAAATAGGTACAGTGTGTCCACAAATAGACTTAACTATCTATACCTGTACTTTTTTTAATATTTCAAAAAAGTTATTCTACAAATAAATTGTTGCTTTGTGTGAGATGCCAAAAGCTATAATAAAAATCGCTGTAGGATATACAGAGTGATTCAAAATTAAGAAAATCTTACTTTGAAAACTTTTAAAAAAATCAGAAAAACATGTTTTTGAAACTACTTAATTAAAAAGCATATCGCCGCAATCAAATACAAGCAATATCCAAGAAGAGCTATGGGGATTTTAAAGCTCTGTTTTTTTACAACGTCTTCTGCCCCGAATGTTTTGTCTTTTTCCTTGTCTCTCTTAAGTTGGTTTTGTTTTTCCGATTTCTGAAATAAATACAGCTACCAGACTCTGACGTAAGCATTATTTTATTAATTATTATTTTCATCGATACTTGTATTCGAATACCGGCGTTCCGAGTATTCGAATACCGAAATTGTCATGAATAGAATACCAAAAGGGAACAAAAAGTAGGGAAAAATGAGGTGAGGATCTTTTTTCTTTGCTTTTCAATTTTTTATAAGAGATGTTGTTTGTTTCTTTTCTTTTCTGTTCTGATATTCGAATTTTTTTCATTACCGATTGCAGGTGTGCGTAAATACCGAGTATTCGAATACTTTTTTTTCCAAGTATTCAAATATTCGGTATTCGAATACCGATTTTAAGTATTCGACCCAACTCTGCAACGGGACTTGGTTTATTATCACTGTATTTGTCAAATTTAGATGAAATAAAAACAAAGCTTGGACTCGGCAACTTGTGACGAAGAAAATGCCAAATGGAAGTAGTGTAAAAAAAAATGCGTAAAGGAAAGACCACCAGTGCTACACAAAATGACCTAGAAGCTAAACATTAAATGAAAATAAATTAAAAAAAAACGAGAAAATAAAAAGCAAGTTGCCGCTAAAATGAATTCTTTGCCGTCTTCTTTACAGCAATGTCAAGTTTTTTGTTTCACAATTTGTGAATATAATTTTATTTTAAAATTTAAAAAAAACTTTTTTAGTTTTTAACACCCGTAGTTCAAAAACTAAGACGTTTAGGACATATATGTTTATATGAAGTTTTTTCTTATTTTTTGTTGTAGAATCGTTTGGTTAAGTTTGTCGGTTAAGTTACTGGACACCCTGTATGTATGTAGGTAATTTGATTGAAATTGATGAAAACTTTGATGTCTATTGGTGCCTAAACGGTGAGGTTTATCGACTTTAATAAAGAGTACCTTATTTTTTAAGTTTTTGATTGTCTATAAAATGGCGCCCTCAGCTTTGCGATATCTGTCAAAATAAAAAGTTATGATGTAAATCAATTAATATTAATAAGTTTTAGGTAAAGTGCCCTCCGGCGGTATTTAAAAAAGTACTTTTCCCTTAAAATTTTAGAATCTGCAAAGCTCGATTTATCTGCCAAATATCAACTGGATTAGTTAAAAAATAAATACAATATGGCGAAAAATCCCAAAAAAATGAACTTTGACAACTTGTAACTCGAAAACGAATGACATTTTGAAAAAAAAATTACATGAAGGTCTACCCTTATTTTGTCAAGTAGAATCAACCCCTTAAGTTTCGTAATCGATTTTTGAATCACTCTGTATTTACTTATGGCCGGTAAAAACTTTTTTTTTTTAATTATAAAAATATAGCACAAGCAGTGGCGTAGCCAGGGTTTGGGGGCGGGAGGGGCAAAGTTGTTTTGGGCGCCTTATTATTTTTAAATACATTATTTTCTTTTAAATAACTGCCTAAAAATACCAGATTCAACTTTTGCGTACCCCGCTTTTAAAAACGAACTGATATTTTGCTGGTTAGGTGGCTCCCCTGTACACAATAACAGCTTTTCTTTTTGTTACATTTTTTTTCTTTTTTGAAAAACGGCACTTGATTTGATTGATAATTAAAGTTTTTCAGAATTATTTACGTTTATAAAATACAAAAACAAAATATATATTAAAGAGTTTGTAGCTTTTCTTTAAAAGACTGTCAAATAATACTTATCTAAGCAAGACTAAATTCAACTAAATACTACCCCTAATGAAGTATTTTTGTTCGGCAGTTCCTTATACAATTATTGTTATTCTAACTGTTGTTTTGTCCTGTGAAAAATATATAAAAATCAAATAGTATTTTGAAGATTTATTTTTTTTGCGAAAGGGGCGCCAAGTCAAGGGGGCGGGAGGGGCGACCGCCCCCTTGCCCCCCTGTAGCTACGCCACTGAGCACAAGCACTTTATAACTTTATTCCTGTTGTTTCTAATATGTATTTAATAGCTTAACCTCACTTCTTTTAATGGCAAATTGTATATTTTTTTAACACAGGTCCCTTTTAGTGGAAGGCTTCATATATTAGATATTATTTGAGTGGATATACATTAGGGTGATTCATTTCCGAAAAGTTTTTTTTCGTTGCTCAAGCAAAACTTCTTTATGTAGAAAAAAATCCCACCAAGTTTAAGCTCTTAATATTAATTTTAAGTACTTACCATTCAAATTTATTATAAGTTTTCCTTTATAAAATACACGTAAACACTTTTCTTTTTTCAAATTTCTAATACGGCATATTTTACGCTCGTTAAATCTGCTTTAGTGTTTTTGTGTAACTGGAACTGGCAGAAGTCGTCAAAATTCAATTTTTAAAATAATTTTTAGGAGGAGATAAAAGGCCTGACTCCTAAAAATAATTATATTCTATTTGAATTTAACTTTTTATTGATTACTTACATATTTTAGCACAATAATAATTTTTCTAAAGAAAAATAATTTCTCAAGTTACACAAAAAATCACTAAAGCGATTTTAAAGAGCGTCATATATGCCGTAAAGTTTATCAAAAGGATTAACAATGTCGTTAAAAGTAGGTAAGCATTAAAAATTTAAAAGAAAACTCTTTGTTACTTGCATTTTAAATGGAAAATTTTGAATTATAAATGGTAAGTAGTTAAAACAAATATTAAGAGTACAAATTCGGTGGGTTTTTTTCTTTTTTAATGTAGATTAAAATTTTGCTTGGGCACCGAGAAAAAGAAAAACTGTGTATTTTTCATCAGAATCACTCACCTCGTCTACCTACCCAAGAAAAGGGCCAGGTATTTTCGACCGAGGACGTACTGGCCGAAGAATGTTTATGATCGGATTTACCCAATTATTATTAAATTAAATATAAAATAGCCTAATGATAGATAAAAGGCCCCGATAAAAGTACGCCTAAAAATAGGTCTAATATAATAGCATTAATAGCATAATTTTCTAAGAAAGTTGTAGAGTATTATATAAATTTATGTTATGTAAACTACTACTATCTAGGTTTTTATTATAGTATTTGATGTATCTATAGATTATTGTTTAGTTGTAAAATAAACGTTTAATTATCTATTTATTTCTATTTTTGCTCGTGCCTATCAAAAATATTTTAAATTTATTTAGCCTAGCATACTCTATGCTTTCCATCGTTTACGTAAACGAATAAATATTTTAGTTTATTTCAAATAGTACAACAATGCACTGTCTTCCACGAAATCCTTAATATCTTCATCAGTTGCACCAGTATCCCCTACAATTTCTACAACCGCGTCTAGTCACTGTATTGCGGCGCCAGCCCTTAGATGCTACGAGTTCAAAGGTCCGCCAACAAGTGTCCTAACTTATATATTTAGTTTAGATTCCGTAAACTTTGGTCATGTCATTTACGACATGACCATTTTGGACACCCCGTAGAACTGCTTTATAACCTTTAAATATAAATATGGCATACAACACACAGCTTTTGCAATAATAATAATAATAATAATAATATGAATACATATTAATAAAATATGTCTTGGAAATTTATTAAGTCACATTTTCCATTAAAAATTCAAACAATGTTTTACTTTTTATGTAATTCTACTGTGTTCCCTATTAAAGTTATGGGTGCAGAAACAGCTAGTAATGTCTTCATTAGCAAACAGAGTGCGATCATTTACATTTATAGTTATCAATTAATTATTTTCTTCGTTATGAATTTCCATTATGGACGAAGGCGTTTAATGGGAGTTTTTGCACAAGTTCGTTTTATATTTTTTAGTCGTGCGTTCTCTAATTCGTAATCATTATTTACTTCAGTTTTTAACAGTTGCGGCTGTTGAGGGCCAATTTTTGGGCACACCCGCACCATTGTTAAATATACTCATACTTTTTTAGCTGTTGATTATTACAGCCTACAAAATCACTTTAAGTTATTTATTTTATTATTTAACATAATATTACTAAAAATAGTATTATTTACTTATAATAAGAGGCCTAAATAAAGTTTTAAACATTGGTTTTTACCTATGGTGCGGATGTGCCCATCAAATTGGCCATCACCAGCCGCCACTGGTTTTTAACGGGTTTATTTTCTTAGCTTTACCATAACTTATAGATATTTACAGTGGAGACTCGTGATTTGGTCTAACAAAGAGCTTTGTCTTGTTTTTAAACTTTTCAATTAGTCTTTTGTTACAGTTTAAAATGTCACTAATCAGAATATAATTTCAACAGGAACCATTATTGGCATTGAGATAGCAGTTAGTTCTGGTTAGTTTACCCGACAACCCTCACACCCCACAGTTCGTTCTTTTATGAGGTGTGATATAACTGCTCTTTTAATATTTACTGTATATTTACCTGTTTTTCAAATTGTTAGTACCTACCACTTAGTTTTGTCAATGTTATATATGTCAAGTTCTACGAAATAAAAGCCTATTAAAGCAAAGGTTTATCATTACATGGGCTGTGGTTCACCCATAGTATTTCTACAAATTAAAAATATCATATCAATTGTCCGATCATCAGAATTTTAGGTAGTAAACCGTTATTTCGCGAAAAAAATCCATAAGACTTAAATACAAGCTTTTTAGGTCAACAAGCTTTAATTTTGTAAAGTTAAATGACTACCAATTTTCAAAAAATTGCTAATTAATGCCAAGAAAATAATTTAAACTGTTGTGTCTTCCCTGTCAATAAAAAACATCAAATTGTTTTCCACGCGGAAAGTTTTAGTAATTTATGTAGAATAGAATAGAATAAAATATGTTTTATTACCAATAAGTACATAAATAAACATATGCTCTAAACGTCGTAGTTTTTAAAAATTATATTTGTTTTATACCAAATCAGATATTTAAAAAAAGTTGGAGACGTCTTTATTGTTGTTTTTAATAAACTTCCCTCCTATGGTCATTCAACTAAACTCTGTACTTGGCTCTCTAGTTATCTATCTGATCGACGTATATCAGTTATTGTGGACGGCCATTCTTCAAGCTTTCACCAAGTTAATGCTGGAGTGCCTCAGGGCTCAGTTCTGGCACCAACATTGTTTCTTCTTCACATCAATGACCTTCTCTCGTCCACAACTAATTCCATTCATAGTTTCTCCGACGATAGTACCCTTCACTCCAGTTTTCAGGTTCCTAAACCCATCACTAAACCTGATTTGGAAAACAAACGCAGAGCGATGCAGATATCTCTTTCGCAGGATCTTTATTTAATATTAGATTGGGGCACCAAAAATCTCGTCCATTTTAATGCATCCGAAACACAATCATGTTCCTTGTCGCGAAAAGAGTCATCAAATACTCATCCTCTGCTTATGAGCGGCCAAGTTTTACAGAGCAAAGACACCTTGGGCGTCACATTTGAAAGTAACCTTAACTGGCATAAACACATTGTATCTATAGCCACGGCAGCTTCAAAAAGCTTGGATTTCTCTTTCGAGCCAAGAAGTATTTTTCCCTTTTAATTTATACACTTTATATGTGTCCCAAATCCGACCTCCCTTGGAATATTGTTCTCATATCTGGGGCATGGCGTCCCCCACAACCATCAGCATTCTTGATTCTATTCAAAGAAGAGCTATTTGTCTCATTAATGATCCTTATCACTTACAGAAAGGCTTCCTTCTCTTGCCCATCGTCGGGCTGGATTTATCGCTTTTTTATAGGTACTTCCACGGCTTTTGCTCTGAAGGATTGTCCAGCATTGTTCCTCCACTCACGGTTCCCAACAGAGAAACTCGTGGTTCGGCGCGTATGCATCCCTATACGGTCCAACTGGACAAACCCCGAACGTCCCACTTTGTTCATTCTTTTATCCCTAGAGTTTCTTGAATGTGGAACCTGCTGCCCGCGGAGGTCTTTCCTTCCCCCAAATCTTCAAGTATTTAAGTCCCGTGTCAACAAACTCCCTCTTACCTCGCCTAAGACACCCACGGTACGTTAGTATTTAGGCTTTTAGCCTTCGTGGTTTGTCCAAAGATAAAAAAATTGTATCAGCAGGATCTTGACTTTCCAAAATAATATTTCGTAAGAAGGAAGTCAAAGTCGATTATTTTAAGACCCCTGTATTACATTATATTTTTATGAATGCTATTATTAAATTAGATTAAAATTTTTCTGATAAATAACTTTTTCTGAAGATATATAAAAGAAAAAATTTGAGTATATTAAAGGTAAAAAGTATTATGCAGGGTATTTCCTAATTGCAGAAAGAAAATTTAAGGGCATATTCCTGAGCCAATTTTATGAAAAAAGTATAGTAAACATAGGTCCGAAAATCTTTGTTTATAAGATACAGGGTGTCAAACTTTTAAAAGAAAATTACGATTTTTAATAAAATCTTAAATATGCCCTAATCCGATTTTAATAAATTTTGGCTGTGGTATTTGTTGAAATAGGAAGTTAATTTAACCCTAAATTAATTTAAATTAGTGAGACCAGTGGCGGAGTGGGACGCATCTCAGCTAATATTATTGACAAAAAATGTACGCCACTGATTTCTTCACAACTATATTTTTTTGTTGTCTAATATTTTTACGTAGCTTGCTTAGTTCTCCAGAAAAAAACAAAATCCGCTAAACTGCTTATTTCTGGACCATACAAGAAATATAAGGACATTCTTTTCTTTTAAAAATTAAGTGTTATAACTTCCTATTAACAACTATGTAACAACAACAAGAAATACTTAATTAAATAACGTTTATATCTAGTCCAACAAATTTTACTAAAAAAATTTTTTGGTTTTTTGAAAAGTTTAACATTCTGTATCTTGGAAACGAAACATTTGAGGACTCATGTTTAAATAACTTTTATTCATAAAAATGGGTCGGGAATACTTACATTTTCTTAACGCAATTAGGAAACACCCTGTATACATATGAAAGGTCGCGGCGAATAACGATCAGAGTCCATTTAGCATATTTTGTCAGTAATTGCATTTTAATAATTTAAGTCGAATATTGATAATGTAGATAATAAAAATAAAACAAAAAAAAGGATTTTATAGAAAACAAGTTAAAACTTGATGTCGCAAAAATTCGACCAATAAGGACTATCATCTTTTATACCCGTCAGCGGGTGGAACACAGAGAAATGGAGAGGGGGAGAAGTCGCTTTACCATGCGCGAGAAGGCAAATACCGGGCGCCGCCATGGATGCCATGGATTTCCACTACTTGTCATTTGTCATCTGTTGTTATGTCAAAACCTTATTTGTAAACAAAAATCTTGATTTTTAATGAAATTAGTTTTGAAAAAATAATATTTCATTTTTGCGAATAAAATAACTTTGAGTTAAAAATGTGGGTAATTGTAATCTGGATTTTTGTATTTTCACAAAAATATACTTTTCCTACATGCATGGTACTTACAAAAAGAAAGATATTTCTCCTCTACGATCTTTTTTAGAACTGAAACACCCTTTTACACAGCAAGACATAGTTAGTTAGGTTAGAGTATATCCAACACTACACTAAAATAAACACTTAACTTATTAAACTAATGATATTAAAATAAAATTGTTTATAAAAAAGTCCAAAAAGTCACGAACAGCTTCACTACAAAATACTAAAGAAGTATTCACATGAATGATTAGGATAAAAGTGTAAACAACCTTAGGCCTATTTTTTCAGTCATGATCAGTTTCACTTCTATCACTTCAGGTAATCCTAATGATCTGATCACGTGACTGATGCCATTTGAAATATTAACAAACATTCAGAATGAAGTTAGCCACATAAGTTTCAAACGAATGACAATTATCACTTTGATCACTGATCAAAGTCTCAAAAGAATAGGCCTCTTGTCATTCAACAAAATTCTGACACTTTTGACAAATCCAGGAAAATAGGGGTAAATATGGCGGCGCCCATGCCGTTCCCGCAAAATGGGATGCGCAGTGGTCGAAGCGAGTTCTCTATCTCTCTCTATTTCTCTGGTGGAACATGAGCGTTTTTAGGCGGCACGTTGTATCTTTAAATTTGTTTTTTTCGAGGACTACGAACTTGTTGCCGTAATTATCAGTAGTTGTATTATTTTAGGTACTAGCTATTTAAAGGTGCTATTATTTTAGTATTGGCAAAAAATGGACTCTAATCGGTATTCGCCGCCACCCTTCATAGATTATTAGTATATAATTTTCAGTTATTTTTCCATGCCCTTATAAGACTAACAAGTAAAAAAAACAAATTGTGCCAATAAAGCGGATTTGCGCACGAACGCAATACAAAAATGTTTCTGTATTTACCACTAAAAAAACGTTAAAAATATAATTACCATTTAGCCACTGATTTTTTAAATATGCAAAAGGAGAAATTCACGCAAGAGCGAATATATAGAACACAATATTGTCAAAGCTCTAACTCCGTAATTATCCATTGTGTCGAGTTGGAAAATAAGAAATAAAAGTCAGACTTTGAAACTTTGAAAGGATAAAGAAATTTTGTAACTTAAGAAATTTGTTTACAAGAAAATTTCGGAATTGTAGTACCAAGCATTAAATGAACAATTTTAAAGAAAATTTTGCACGCAGACGACGGCTTTGTTTAGTTTCAAAACAAAAAAAACAAAGGCTCCCCAGTAGCGTAGTGTCGCAGTTTGATTGGTAGTTTTGGTTGACAGTTAAAACCGAAATTTTTAGAAACCGCGTTTCATAATCTAACCGGATTGGAAGGTTTCGGAACGGAAACCAGAAAAACCAAGAACTCTGGGTAACTTACGGAACGTGTTATGTTATGCATTCAGCCCTTTGTATAGAACTAATTACGTAACCGTAAATTATGTGGACTGTATTATAATGTCATAGGTCGTACTGACTAGGACTCTTTGTTTGACCTCCGAACAGTGCGGACGTGCGTAGAGGACTACAAAGTTCTTCCCGGAGTGGCGGCTAGAGGTGTCGTATAAACGTTTTTTACCTTCGGGGATCAAGGAAAGATTCACGCTAAATTGACGACATCTTTCTTCTGGATCTAAGCGCTGTGAGCGAAGATTCCTATAAGCTGATGGTATCCTGTTTGGTGATGAACACGAGGTATTTCTCAAATGGCAGGAAATAGATGGGCGTGCCATGGGAACTGTCAGAAGTGAAAGTGAAGGTTATACGTAACACCAGTAGCAGATCTTGGTTTGACAGTCGACAATTTATGCATTGCATCGAACATTGAATTATTTGTTTTCTTTTTGGAATTTCTGGGAGCTACGAGCTCGATTATCCAGATTTTCCGCCGACGAAGCCCTGGAAAGCATTGATCGGAAGGGGAGAGTGGTGGATTGGACCTGAAGGGACCAAAACCAAGAAAAAACAATAGAATAGAATAGAATAGGTCGTACTGACTCAAAATTGATAACTCACTCGCTAAATTATTTTTATGTAATTAAATGAGTATAAAAAAAGGAATTCTTAACAAATGGATTATGTAAGTAGGAACAGGATATGTATATCTCTTTAAATCACTTTGGTAAAGATCGTACTAGTAGCGGTTTTATGAGCACGGTACCGGCACTTTTCAATGCTTTCTTGGAACTGGTTTTTACCCGAATTTTAAAGTTAACTACAGGGTCATATAAACAAGTAAATAGATTAGTTAAAATATTGAATTTGTAGTATAATAAGAAGTTAATTATTACTAAAGTAAAATAAAAAATAGAAAAGAAGAGAAGACAGAACAATTAGTAAGTTTTAACAAAAAAACGGAAGAAAAGGCATCAACCTGTCTTTTCCTTCGACCTTTAACCTAATGGCAAAAATTGAAATTTGTAGCCATAAAACTTACTGTCAATATTCATCACCTGAGATTTTGCGGCCAATGAAGATTTATCATTCCACCGGCGTTACAGCATCACTGATCTCAATTTACTGATGATTTTAGATTCTAAAATCGATAAAGGTACATTTTCCTGTCGCACTGCCGCTGAAATTACTGAACTGGCAAAACTGATTCCAACAATTTTATATTTTAAAATGAAATTAAAAAGTTTTATTTTTCTTAAAAATGAATAAATCTGTAACATACAGTGTGTACCAGCATAGGTATTACGAAAGGACATTTGGAAATAAATACTAAATTTTACTCCGATTGGTAGAGGAAAGTGGCCAAATATGGAATACCATTTTGTTTTTTACACATAATTTGCATTAAAATTATAAATAAAAAACTTTTTGTAGTAATTATTAACAATCATATATTTGTCCTTTATTTTGTAAAAATTGTAGTTACATTATTTATTTTTAATTAAGAATTTTTAAAAACTAAAAAATTATAAGGATAGCTTAATATGGAATAGGTACCCCAAATTTGGTATACTATAAACTAGACCGGGCAAAAAATCTACTTATATATATATATTTTTTTTTTTGAAAAATATATCGAAAATATTGTTTAGGGGGACAAAAACAAAATATCGTAAAGATCTGAACCCTTAATATTATTATTTAGAGGTCCTTCTCTTTAATTTAGTATAGTAGTATTTTTTAAAACCTTAAAAAGTTATAATAAAGCGATAAAACAAAATAATTCTACAGCGACGCAAGGGCTTACTCCACTGGCATGTTACCACTTCTACTCGCGAATGGGAATTAAAAAAAAAACAAGCCCCTCTAATTGCGTGTGTGAGTTTCTGTTTAAAAGAAATGCTGGTATTCCATAGGGATACTATTCCATATTTGGCCACTTTACTCTAATATAAAGGGCAAGTTATATGTAAAAATATGAAAAATTACCAAGAGTAACGTACCCATATTTTTACAAATAGAACCCAAATTGTATAGGGAATGTTGTAAAGAATTAAATTTTATATTAAAATTTAAAGTTTTGATACCTGCTAAAGTAAAAACAATCATTTTGTATTTTGTCTTTTTTACGATATCTACGCATTAATACTAAAATACTCGACACGAGAAAATGAATTAAAAAGATCTTCGGTAATTTTCTAGAAACCTGCGGCAACTCCGATTTTGACGAAATTTGGTATAAGGGGTTTTTGGGGCGCTGATCACGAATCTAAAAAGCGGAAACGTTTCCTTCTCGAGATATACACCATCAAAGTTCAAATTTGAACTAAGCTTATTTTCACTATATTCCCCCTTCTTTCTGCACACAAGTCTTGATTTAAAGCTAAAGTGTCACACAATATTTGATTTTCACCTTTTAAAACCCCGTTTTTCTACGTTTTTTACATTATTTTTGCATTAAATTGCGTGGCTTTTTTTGATAATGCGGCAACCATACATACACATAGGGCATCATGGCACACTGGGATTGAAATGATTCAAAGTATAGCTATGCAATTTAATGCAAAAATAATATAAAGTACGTAAAAAAACGGGGTTTTAAAAGGTGAAAATCAAATATTGTGTGCCACTTTAGCTTTAAATCAAGAATTGTGTGCAAAAAGAAGGGGGAATATTGTAAAAATAGGATTAGTTTAAAATTCAAGTCTGATGATAAATATCTCAAGAACGAAACGTTTCCGCCAAAAATTCTTTCAGATTCGTATTCAGCGCCTCAAAAACCCCGTATACCAAATTTCGTTAAAATCGGAGTTGCCGCAGGTTTCTAGAAAATTACCAGATCTTCAATATGTTTTAATTTTCTTTTTAATGTTTCTTTCCTGGTCTGGATTTAAGTTTTAATGCGTCATGTCACAAAAATTACACAAACTAATTATTTTACTTTCACATAAAATTAAATTTTCTACAACATAATAAATTTATAGTACAATGCCAATCGAAGGAACATTTTGTATTTGTCCACACCGTAAAACGACATATCTTCTGACTTTGTTCTTAATATAATGTTACGGACATTAAAAATAAGTGTTTTTAGTTTATAGAATTGTATAAAGTTAAGACCGTTTAATTTAGTCTGATAATTTATTTGAATAATTTACCTTAGACTTTCCAAGTTCTTTTATTAGTTTCGAAGGTTTCCGAAAACGCCCGAATTATTCATTGAGAACTCTTATACCATCCTGTACTATAGAATTTTCGTGATATTTCTCCAAAATTCTAGATCATTCTTTACTCTTCCACCACACTATAAAAGGGCGACGGAAACCTCTGATTTGAGTAGTGTAGATTCGACTTTTGTACTGTAAACTTCGAGACATTGACAAGTAAAGATTTTGTCGTTGTTGTAACCATAGTTTCGTTTTATTTTTAATAAAGGTATTAAAACGTAGACACGTGTTTTTCGGAGCAATATCATGTTCTGTTGTGCATGTAATGACAACAAAAACAAGAAAAAGGTCCCTAGCTTACAAACGCTACGTCACAACCTTTATGTGTAAACTACTTTTATTTATTACCCCCGATACCTCCCCCTTTTACCTACGCAAACCAAAATCATACTTTTCGTTGTACCTCTTATAGCCTTAATGGAAATAAAATCTGATTACCAATTTGAAAACTACAGAATTAAGTTAAAAAAAACAACTGTTTTTATTTAAAGTTAAGGGGCGCAAATTTATAGCTTGACTTAAGTCAAAAAATCTTTTCTAATTAGGGCAGATTTTACGCATTAAAATAAGACTTTGAAGTTTTTATTTACTTAACCAGAGATATGGTTTTTGTTTCGTATAAATTTGCATGAATGGATGCAAATGCCTAGCCACCTTAACAAACTTTTATCAATTCTTATCTATTAAAGTTTTTTGACAAAATTTCACAAAACCAGACCAGACGAGAAAAGCCATTTACTCTTCTCTGTTCATAAGCTCTAAAAGAAAATAGATTTTTAATCCCCACGAAAACACGTTTTCTCCTCTCAAGGGACCACAAAAATATGATTTATGTATATACACGCTTCTAAGCAGTTTTTAAAGTTTAAATTTTATTACTTTTACACCTCCATAAATTTTTAAAAATGTAAAAGATGGTTTTAAAATTTTAAAAATGTTAGTTTAAATAAATCAGTTATGTTTGTTTTAAAAGGGAATTTAAAATTTTAACCAAAAAAGCAGTTATTTTTAAAAGACCTGTCATAAAATCTTGTCAAACACAGCTAGATCAAAAACTAAAGCAAAATCTTTACACTACAGGGTTATTTTTTAGTTGATACATTCCTTTTAACCCAGTTTAGAATGCAAAAAAAACATTTTTCAAATTATGTTCGAAAATGCTTCGTTTCCGAATTACAAGTTTTAAGGAAAAAATGCCTTTATTATTTTAACTTTCCTACCACTCCAGATATGCCCATAAAGTTTGGTACACTTTTTTAACCATTATATTACATTTTTTGCTGTAGAAGTTTAGAAAAAATTTCCAGTGGCGACCAAACAAGATTTGTATGGAATTTTTTGAAGAAAAATAGTACGCCACTGCGTTCTTACTAATGGTGGACCGTTAGGTTTCGCTCACTTATGCCAGAAGAAGAATTGGCGATCGTATCTAACCTAAAGAACTAGGACCCCCGGCAAAGTCGGTCTATATAAGGTCACGACATTCGGCCATATTGCTTTGACGTGTTATGACGTCACATCTCCCATTTTTCGGCCATGTTGTTCAGTGCCGGAGATATACAGTTTATTGTATTAGTAGAACAACCGTTTACACAACAGTTTTTAATTGTTATTAAGTTTTAAATTCTTTTACTTTAAATAAAAAACATTTGGGCTTACATCATGCCAACTTTTCTCCGAGAAGTGCCCTTCCTTGCGTCCCCGACCTCGAACCGCCTAAAAGTTGAGGATATGTCGCAACCTTATAAATATAAACAAACCTTGGACCCCGGTATCTACTATTTAGACTCCATAAAACCAATTCCTAAGTTTAAAATATGACTATCTAACCCTACTTAACCTAGTCCAAAATGGATGATTTTGGAGATACAAGGTGTTAAAAATCTATTCTGGTTTTAGTTTTTCATAAATATTTTGTTAATGAAGGGTGTATTGTAACAATATTTGACTAAATGGGGTTTCGGGAGGTGAGAAATTTAGAATCTGCTTTCAATTTGGTTGTAAACTCTAGAGCGCGCTACTTCCAGTATCTGGCACAAATTTAAAACAAAATACTTTTTTGAGCCGCTTTGTATTCAAGATTTAGATTTTAAAAATCTTATTTTTTAACATTTTTACATTGAGGTACGTGGTAAAAGTGGATTTAAGCAACCATTTTTAAGATATCTGAATTTAATAAAATCAATTTCTGTATAGCCAGGTCTAAGCTATACAGGGTGATTTAGGATTAAATGCAATCTTTCTGCGAGTGAATCTCTAGGTGATTTTAACAAGAAAAGTTTCGATAGATCTGCGTTGTAAAGTTTTAAAAAATAAGCTTTTTACCACTCTGTACCTTAAAACTCAAGTAGTCTGGGACATAGGTTAATTTAACCTTTTCTTTATCTACGGATTCACAGTCTTAAATATTGGCATCTTATTTTGAAACACCCTGTATAGTTTAGACCTGCCCATGCAGGAAGTGATTTCTTTAAATACAGATGTCTTAAAACCGATTGCTTAAATAATTTTTTACCTATACCTTCTTTTATGTAAAATATGTTAAAGAATAAAAAGTTTATTGAAATGTTACATACAGCGTAGTTCAAAAAAGTTATTTCGTTTCTAATTTGTGCCAAAAACCGCAAGTGGCGCTCTCTAGAGTTTGCAGTAAAATTGATAGTTGCAGATTCTTATTTCTCACCTAAAAATACCACCTGTAGCCAATTATTGTAACAATACACCTCTATTAAAAAAATATTTATAAAAACTAGAACCAGACAGCCTGTATCACCGAAATTATCCACTTTTGGACTAAGGTAACTTGAGTTAGATAGTTAAATTTTAAACAAAATAATATTTGGCTTTTCTTCAGAATACAAAAGTTTAAACATTTTAAGAAAATTAAAACTTCTTTATATTATAAAGAACTATTCTCCCATTGCATAATATAAACGAAGTAAAGATTACTTTAAAAGAAATAAATTAATGAAATATTTAATATAAAATTACTTACAATACGGAGAAGGTTTCAAACACTAAACAAATGATCATACGCTACTGGTCGAAATTATTTTTATCCAATAAAATAAAATGTTAACAAGACGCCAGAACGTGAACTGAGCTTATGGTCGCGTCTCAAAAATGTGATTTACCAAAAACTTACTGCTAAACTGGCTAAAAATGTGAAAAAACTTATTATTAAAAATAAAATGACTGATTGACAGTTTCGAGTTTGACAATACTTTTGTATTGACAGAATAGTTATTCATAATATATAAAAGGTTTAATTTTCTTAAAATGTTTAATAAATCTTTTATTTTAAAGAAAAGCCAAATATTATTTTGTTTAAATTTAATCTACCAGAAAACAAATAAACTATAAACTCATATTTTAGCCTCAGAAATTTGTGAAAGGTTTTTTTCCGCACCTTTTAGAGACACCCTTTATAAAACTAAAATAAAATCGACTAAAAATACTTTCAATTTCTCATTAAGAAATTTAATTCTAAACTACTTACTATCTAGAGTGTGTGATGTGCAGAAATTAATTATCTAGACCAGCGTTTCTTTACCTTTTTTAGTCCCTGGACCCCTAGAACATCAAGCACAATTTCAAGGACCCCTTAATAAAAATGCAATTAAATTGGGACAATTTATTGAAGTACTTACCAGTGCGTGAGTGATCGCTGACATTTATTTATTAATTTAAAAGTTCATAGATACGACCGCGGACCCCTAACACATGCTCGCGGACCCTCAGGGGTCCGGGGACCACAGGTTAAGAAACGCTGATCTAGACGAAATGAACGTACATTATCCATTTTAGTTATATTCTACTTTAAATTAAATTTTACGCTTAATATTGGAAATTATGCAAATTAATGCTAAAACAAAGCTCGAAGGCTACGCTATAGTTAATTTAAAATAGTCGTTGTTCGGAATATTGTGTTATAGAGCTCAGAACATATTGGGTTGCTTCGCTCAAGTTGATTACTGACTAAAAGCTTATCAATTTTGTGTAATTAAAACACTTTTAATTGAATTTTGCAATTGGTGAAACTTAGTTTATCCGACTTCGAAGTTTTAATTCATAAACATTTTTAATTAAATTTAAATTTACGTTTTTATATAAATTCTTTCCGTAAATTTTTACTAATTAATTTGGCAATTTTTAAATAATTTAAGGATATAAAAAACAGTAAAATAAATACAAAAATGATTTTTATTCAAACGTTTTTCACCACCGTGTATATACAGTGTGTCTACGTAAGTTGGCGTCATATGGGAAACTTTTTTATTATTGATTTTGCAAAAAAAAGTTATTTTTTATAAAATGTTCTGCATGGTTCAAAACCTGAAAAGCAACCTTCAAATATCAAATTGTTATCAGTCTCTTTCCAGATTTGCCAAAAATGTAATTTTTGCTTAAGAGTAAAGTACCTGTATTTTTGCTAATATCAAAAATTGTTATAAAGAAAAGATGTTTAGAATTAAAAATTATTTCTGTGTTATAGAACAGTTTAAATAAACTTTTTAATTTATTGTTATCAAAACAAGAAAAATGAATAATGCACTAATGTACAAACTTAAATTTTTTCGATTTTCGCAGAAAAAAAATAAGTAAAAAAATTTTGGAAATAAACTTGCATATTTAAAAGTTTTTTAATTATAAACATTTCTTCTTTTAACAATTTACGATATTAGCAAAAATAAAGGTACTTTTCTCTTGGGCAAAATTTTAGCCATGCCTCGTAGATGACTGACACAATTTAAATCTGATGATTGTATTTTGGGTTTTGGATCATGCAGAACTTTTTATAAGGAATAACTTTTTTCGTAAAATTAATAATAAAAAAGTTTCCCATATGACGTCAACTTACGTAGACATACTGTATGTGAACAAAGGGTTAAAGGAATATAGTTTAAATCTCTCCAAGTAACTCAAAAGTTTGAGTTTTAAAATATCTTTCTAGTCACTTTTTTAGGCAACTTATATCAAAAAGATTTATTAACTTGAAACGTCTGTAAAAATATAAATATCTGTAGAAGTAGTAAGTAAATATCTAAATTTTGGTAATAATCAAATTTTATTAATATTAGGTTTTGTAATATTAAAAAAAAACTTTAAAAAATAATAAAGTCAATTTTAAATAGTAGATTTTACACCTTTTTCAGCATTGGGCGTGGGTTACCCCCATATGTGGTTACCCCATAATACATAAGAGCTAAAATACAGGCAACTTTTTAAAATGAGTAAAAACACCTAAAAAATAGTGGTTTTGCTTGTGGACATAATTCAAAATTACTTGTTTATGCATTACATTTTTTTAAATTAAGTAGTTAGAACAAGAATTAAACATAAAAAAAAGTTGTTCTAATATAAAAAATGTGAATCGTGATCTAATATATTGTGAAAAAAATTATGGTTACCTAGTAGTTTTGCAAAACGGTTAAATAGCTGATAAAAATGGGTTTTTAGATCCAAAAAAGCCAAAAAATATTTACGATAATTACAGAAGTTACTCGATTTTTGCTTTGTGTCTCGGGTAGAAACAAACACTTTTAAAATCAAGGCATTAAATTTTTGAAAAACATATTCTTAGACGTTAAAAAATAAAGAACAAAGAATGGTTACCACTTAGCTTTTCTAGTAACTTTATATGTATAAAACCACGAACATCGAGGAATGGTTCTTGGTTTTTGGACCTAAACTAAGAGACACAACAAAACATACCCAGACCCATATGCACCGTTTTTAAATTAAATCCGATGATAAAATTCAGGATAAAACCTTATTGAGTTTTGACTATGCATCGTCGATGGATAAGTTAATCCAAATGCCATATATAGATATAAGTATTTATTTTGCCTTGACTACTTGGTCTAAAATTTAAAGTTGTATTTTATTTATGGTATGCTAGACTAAAAATTAAAAACTAAAAATATATAGGGTGTCCCTTTTTAAATAATAAAGTTGATATCGTCTCCGGCTAAACCAAAAGTAACAGAAATCAACTAAATCCATAAAATATTGCACATTTAGGTGATATACCTTCATACCAAATTTTATTTTATTGTTTTAAAAAAATGAAAAAAATAGAGGGACTAAAAACATCAGGTATTTAGATGGCATTTTCTCGGAAACTGCTTAACTGATTTTAGAAAACTATAGTCTGAAGAGAGAATTTAAAACTTTTTAAGAAAAGGTATCACTTGACCCCCTTTCCCATTTAAACTTTTTGGCTTTTGTGTTGGTGGGGGAAGAGATTAACCCTGTGTGCCTACCTAAAAGTAAACATTGACGTGTTTCAGGATTTTTTTATAAGTGTACATTGTGTCTTCGAAAGTTCTTACCAAATGGAAAACTTTTAATTATTTTACTTTACAAAAAAAGTACATCTTTAAAAAAGTCCTGCCTTATGAGAAAATACATTCTTATTTATGTTAAATATAAAGGGTGGTTTAAAAGACTTGATTCCAAATTAATATATAGGGCATTTCTTAACTACGGTACAAAACGTTAAAGAGTGATTTCATATGTCCTTTTATAAAGAAAAGGTTGTGTCCAGAGTTGCTTTTTTTCTGAGATAAAGTCGTTAATTTTTTTAAAGTCGGTATTTTATAAATATCTTAAATACCCTTAAACCGATTTGGTTTAAATTTGATAAATGTATTTGATGTAGTAAAGCACTTGTAAAGCTCTAACTAGATTTATCTCAATTTATTGGGTCCAGTGGCGTCTCAGTGGGCATCACAGCCAATATTATTGAGTGAAAAATGTACGCCACTGGCTTTTATGTAGTTTTTATATTTTTTCTATGAAGCATCTAAAAATACAACTTTCTAGTGTCGCATATTTTTTCCTACCTAGCTTCGAACTTTTTTTCATAAAATGACGTCATAAATCACCTTTAAAGTTTCGTACCGTAGTTAGGATATACCCTGTATTTTCATTTGGAAACAAGTATTTTTAGGCCACCCTGTAAATAAAACATAAAAATATTTTTGTAAAAATGTATTTCCTTATCAAGCAGGAATTTTATGAAGAGGCACTTTTTTGGTAAAGTTAATAATTAAAAAGTTTCCCATTTGGTAAGCACTTCGCAGACACGATATATAATTTTATTTGACAAATAAATATCTTTACTTTTTAATAAAAAGCAAATTAATAGATACCACTTTAGTTTAATTGGCTGTTATTGTATCAGAAAGACAAATATCCTTAATAAAATATTGAGGAATGGTTCGAAGCAAAACAAACTGCTAGATGACGTCGGCGTCTTTCAATTTCCTGCGTCAGTCTTAACGGTTAAAACATTAAAGTAAAAATAAAACCGGCTTAAGGCGTTGAAACTTCCTTCAATCAACGTGTATTTTTAATTGGAAAAAATAAATTGCAATTAACAGGTATAAAGGGTAAACTAAATTAAAAGCTCCCTGGGGAGTTATCGATTTATAATTTGTATTTAATAATACCACTTTCTTAGACTTTCATTGTCTTTATTTATTAATTAATAGTACAAGACGTTTTCGAAAGCTATCTATCTGCAACCCTTTTTAAGTAATAATTAAACTATTCTTAAGAAAACCTCGACTTATACAGGGTGGCCGCCGAGGTATCCGAGATTCGGATATAAATTATTTGACTAACTAAGAAAAAATGATTTTACACACTTTTTTAATTTAGTAGTTAGAACAAGAATTAAATATTAAAAAATGTTGTTCTAATATAAAAAGTGTGAATCGTCATCTAAGATATTGTGAAAACAGTTTATGGGTAGCTAATAATTAGCAATTCGCGATTCAGATTTAAAAATACAATTTTGCAAAACGGTTAAATAGCTGATAAAAATGGGTTTTTAGATCCAAAATGGACAAACAATATTTACGATATTTACAGAAATTACCCGATTTTTGCTTTGTGTCTCGGGTAGAGAAGAAAAATTATTTTACACACTTTTTCTAAATCCCTATCGGTTCTTGAAGTATTTGGGTTTGAAGTTGCTAAGAAATAAATTTTAAAGTAATGAAATAACATTGTGCGACTAGTTCGCATAGGTAATTTAATAACTAGCATCTTGAGTTGTAATACTGATTGTTTGTAAATTGTTATCATTGACAGCTGTTGGTTATTTTATTTTTTCGCATAACTTGTGTTAAAATAATGTCTGTGTTTTATTCCCATATGACGAATACGCAAACATGACTCTCGTGTATGGATATTGCAACGTTATTACCACCGGCTCAGCCGGGTATCATGAAGGTCATATTGTGCATCAGTGGCGGCGCCAGAGGTGGGCGCGGCATTGATGCACAGAAACGCGACGGGGCCCAAGAAAAAAACATCCCAAATAATCCAAATCCCGGAATTCTTAAATAAATGATCTGTGGTCGCAATATTAAAAATTAATATTATGTGGCGCTATGTCATTAGAAAACGAGAATTAAGATTTTAGTCTAAAAATTTAAATAAAAAATAAAATATCCTATCTAAAATATTATTTCGAATTTTCTCCCGTCCGACTATTAAAAAAAAACAAAAACATAAATGACATTTATTAAACAGAATAGGGTACCTACATCACTAAGAGTGGAAATAAAATATTTCATTTTTGGGTTTTCACAGCCTAATAAGCAAACAATTTTCCCGAAATCCGTTTGTTTCATCACAACAATGCAAAAATCAAATATTTGGATTTTTCTCTGGTCGATATGTTTGTGTAGCTTAACTTTTAAAAAATGGATCGTACATATAAAGTTTTGGTTAGGCTTTACCCCATTAATACCCCCTTTAACCTTGGGTTCTTACCATTTATAAGACAAATCATAAAATAACCTATAAAGTGACGTAGGTGTGCAAATTCTCGTGAGTTTTTGGGGAGGCTTAACCTCTAATTTCTACCACAAATTCTTGACGCTAAAATATGACTATCTATTTACACTTACATACAGGGCCGTACACAGAAAGTGATTTGGGAGGAGAGGGCAAAAAGGCGACCACCAAAAAAAAAAGGGACTCCAGGTGCATGAGTAAACAAAGCGGCTTAGGCGCCACCTCCAGCAAACAACCCATCTTAAAGAGGTATTTTTGGGCTCCTGGGGAAGGCCCCCTGTGTACGGCCCTGCTTACATACCTTAGTCTTATTTTTTGTATCTTTATGACATCTCACGAAGGCTTATGCCTAAATACCAGTGTACCGTGAATGTCGGGTTACTGGATGTTTAACCCATTATTGTCCTGTTCCGTCAACGTTATCCTAGCACTGAAACATGCAGTTTTTGCATTTCACAGCACCTTTTAGACAACGCGGTAGGGCCACCACGGACGTTATTTTTAAATAACTACTATCTAGAAATGGCAGAATACTACACAGTGGTTTGCCATTACCAACTGTCAAGTGACGAGCAATGAAAAATCCGATGTCCGACTCCGAGATTCGAACCCTGATCGCTGCGGTGAGAGGCTGACACGCTAGCCCCTGCACCACTGCTCGCCCATAGTCTAAATCTCAATCAATCTGGTTTTAGTTTTTTCCTAATAATTTTGTTATTAATAGGTGCACATACAAAATATATATATTTTTTTCTGTGATAGGTGTATTGTTAAAAAAATTTAACAGGCTTTTAATTTAATTACAAAACTAGATGGCGCCATCTGCGGTATTTTAAACAAATTTAATACGAAATAAGTTTTTTAAGCCATTCTGTCTTACCTTTTAGATAAAATTATAATTCTTTATTCTTTACCTAAAAAGGTTTACGTAAAACAAATTGATTTGAGCAGGCGTTTTCAGATATCTAGATTCAAAAAATTACTTACTGTATGGCCAGGTCTAAACTATACAGGGTTTTTCAGAATAGGATGCTAATTTTTAAAAGTGTGAATTCTTAGGTAATTTTTAAGAATAAAAGTTTAAAATGTTTTTAATGGGTTAACTTTTAAGATACAGGGTGTTAAAGTTAAAAAACACACTTTTTTACCACTCTGTATCTCAAAAATAGGACATTTGTGACATAGGTTTATTAGAACTTGTTTTCTTAGTATCACCTAATTATTCACAGTATTAAAAATCAGCATCTTCTTCTTAAACACCCTGAATAGCCTAGACTTCCATACAGAAAGTGATTTTTTAAATCCAAATATTTCAAAAACATTTTCTTTAGGTCAACTTTTACCATGTATACCGTTTTTAGGTAAAATATGTTATAATAATTATTTTTTATCCTAAATTAAAAAAACAGTTGCAAAAGCAGTTCTTTTGTTTTGAATGCCTGCAAGAGATCGCAGGTGGCGCCTTCTGAACTTTACAATAAAAGTAAAAGAAGATTTCAATTTTACACTTCCCCAAACTTCTCTAGCCGAATATTGTGGCATTAAACCTATTGTTAACCAAATTATTTATAAAAACTAAAACCATACTAAATTTTGGACTCCTGTATCTTCAATATCATCCACTCGTTTAGACAAAGGTAAGTTGGGTAAGTTCTAAAAAGTGCGGAAAAATGCTAAATTTTTAAAGCTAAAATATGACGATCTATATTTTAGCTTCAGAAATTTGTGGTAGTATATGTCGAAAAGACAAATATATTATAAATTCTCATTTATTTTAGGGACTAATCGGCCGTCTTACAGAGGCAAAGAGCTCTTTCCCCCTGCCCTCCTCAGGTCCCTGAATTGCGACCCTGTTTGCACTTGCAAATACTGCTGCCCACCCTCCAAATCTTTCCGCCGGGTATCGCCCAACCTAAAAAAAGCTGTCGCCGCCACTGTTGAGCATCCTTAATAATTGGATAATTGCATTACGCAATTCCGTTTTTATTAAAATAAATCACATTTTCTCTCAGACAAGCTTCAGACATCAAACACAGATAATTCAGGAACCACTGGGAATTCGAAAAAGTGAATAGAATCATTTTTCTTAAAATTAGTCATAAAATTCATATCCGAAGTATCTCGGATACCTTGGCGGATACCCTGTATACTATGTGTTGTTCATCGAACCTTGATCGATTTTTTACTGTTCAGCAACGGCAGCCACATAGGTATTTGGTATGTCGATAATTGGCTTGCTAAATACATTCTTGTTATTTAAAATCACAGCACCCTCTTCAAATTTCCTCTTTTTCCAGTGATCTTTATTATGAAAAATTTTGGCCTCTGACCACCGTATGTGATGTTTTGACCATATACCGGGTGCCAAAAATCGATTTGACAATCCATAACTTCCAGAGTATTAAACATATCAAAATAAGACTTTGTATAAGTAAATGATATAAAAAGAGAAGAGCTATCGCAAATTCCCCACTTTTTATTTACTTTCGGTTTAATCGAAAGTGACTCCAATTTTGAATTTTTAAATGGAACACCCTGTATATTTTACCATTTTTGGATTCTTGTCTTAGTACTAATTTGACATTTTTAAAAGTTCTTACGCTGACTTCATTTTGTGAAAGCCATTTGTAGTATTGCATCTAGGTGGCTATCTATAACTTTATTTTTAATCTGCTCGGCAATAAATTGATATCATAAAATTAAATCTAATGATACCAATTTATTTATAAAATAGATAATATATAATTTAGAATCTAATAGATTATTTAAAAAATCCTTTATTCGAAAAGAAATTGTCTACAAAGGGTTGTCATTTAAAAGATATTAGTTGGGCACGAAAATGTCGAATTGTTTTACTTCTAAGTTTTATATTAGTCACTAAAACTTGGTGCTCTGGATTTGGACTGTTGTGCTGTGATGTTGTATTGGTTGGCAATTGGTTAAATTTGTCACCTCTGTCAAAAATTTACACACTAAACAGAAAAAAATTGTCTTACCCTGTATAATCTTAACTTACTGAACGGTCGTTTACCCATGAAAAGAAGCGTGAGGTCCTAAAGTACGTCGCCCCCTTCTAACTTTTGAACCATTTGGTATATTTTCTTAAATCCTGAAACGATAATTTATAACCAAGGTCTGCATTTTTTTGATATATGATTGACTGCTCTAAATGTCAAAGTGACAGCTGAGGGCAATGTTGGAATATTTTTATATAAAATACGAAATGAGAAGTTCGCAGGTTTTGGACGTGGAAAAAAAACTACTTTTCTTCAAAAATGTTGCCGACGTTTCGACCTTTATTGTGGTCTTTATCAAGGCTATTTTTGTATCAAAAGTAGTTTGTGTCATTCTCTCTAAATCTATGTTGTATAGTCCATAGATATTAAAATATATATATGGACTATACAACATAGATTTAGAGAGAATGACACAAACTACTTTTTGATACAAAAATAGCCTTGATAAAGACCACAATAAAGGTCGAAACGTCGGCAACATTTTTGAAGAAAAGTAGTTTTCTTTCCACGTCCAAAACCTGTGAACTTCTCATTTCGTATGCTTATATGGATGCTAACTTCTACACAATGTCTTCTACATGGGGATTTTTTCAACACATTTTTTATATAGATAGGGGTGTAGTGATACCTTATTTTGAAGTTTTTAAACAGTACTTAATAACGCCAAAATAGCGGTACATATTTTCAAAACTAATAAAGTTAGTTTTGGTTAGAAGAAGAATTTTAGATTGGCTGATTTTTGTTGTTGTTCTCCCGCCTCTTTTGGGCAGTCTGGCTGGGGGTAGTGGTTGCGTTGGCGCCCACCTGTGAGCTTGACATTTAAAGCTGTCACCTTGACATTTAGAGATGTCAAAAAATACACACCTTAGTTATATATTATCGTTCGAAGTTTCATCAAAATATATCGAACAGTTCAGAAGTTAGAAGGGGGATGACTGTATAATTAGCAATGATAAAAGTGTCTGGTAATAAAAAATGTTTGGTAAACCTATCTAAATACAAGAAATTAACAATTAGGTTTCTTATATTTTTAAAACCTTGGATTATTAGCTGTACAGGTAGGATGCGAACTAATAAATCACAACCACTACCGCCAGCCAGACAGCCCAGGGTTTATCCAGAAGAGAAAGAACAACAACATATCAAAAAATCAGCTGACCTTAAATTCTCTTTCGAAAACGTTGCTACCTCCTATACTATAAAGATATTTTTATTGGCGATATTGGTGATAAAATACAAGGTGGAACAAAAAATATATTTTTTTAATGAAATACCCAGCATACTATATCACCCACACCCTTTAGAAAATATAATAATTACATCTAATTGTATTAGTACCGTCATTTTGTATTATGTGAAAGGTGATTTTTATATTTTGGGCAGACCTTGGTCATTTATTATCGTTTCTAGTGTATAACAATATACCGAACGATGCAGAAGTTAGAAGGGAGGCGACAGACTTTAGGAGCACATTGTAAGTTAATTAATTGGTCAAATATTATTGATACTGTGGCGAACGTTCAGCAGGTATATATATTTTTTTATTTTAACTTTAACAGTCAATATCTCCCAAACGAAGCGTGATAGAACTTTTTCACTTACCTTTTCCGACACCCTGTATCTACCATTACTTTTATATTAATATATTTATTTGATAATCTCTTTAGTAGCGAAAATTTCCCATAAGCGAGAAAAAGAAAAACTTTAATCCGTCAACATCGGCTGATGTAAATTTACTCCATTCCGTTTATTCAAGTAAATTCATTACCATTAATTAAAATATCGTAAACACAAGTCTCAAAGCACAAAAAAAGGTTAATGATATCTTGATTTTTAATTAACTTTAAGCTTAATATTTTGTAAACTTTATATTCCCTTAAGTAGAGATCGTTATTAAATTTAATGTTGATATTTGTTGAAGTTTCAGGCTACTGTTTAAACATCGTTTCCCTAACGGACTTTGACAGTACGTGCCCTTTTATTATTCAAAGTTTAGAAGTCGGTTAGACTAAAGTCCTAGTTAAACTGGCTTTAAATACATGTATCTTGTCAGACAAATAAGAAATAACCAACGTGTATGGTTGCGGTTAAACAGAAGAAATTTTGGAGATATGCTCTATATTGGTTAGGCGGATTCATTTATTGGATGGTCTTCTAGTTGGGTACACGCAATTAAATTTAAATATTAGTTAATTTTTATTTTTATTTTTTAACTTGACAACGGTGGCAGACTTGCCACCGAAACGTCGTTTTTTAATTAGAATTTTTTGAGTTTTTGGGGAGTTTTTCTTTTATTTTGTTTCAGGCGACCGGCCAGTTCATAGGGGTCAATAGGGCTGAACAGGGTCAACACGTATACCCCGGGACCAGGACCGAAGCGGTCCCATTCTTTCCAGGCGTGTATCCAACAAGAAGACCATCCAATAGAAGAACTTTTTATTTCTCAAAAGGTGTTTATTTTAATTGATGAAATTCAATAAACAAACTCTTTTTCATCTTTGAAAGAGCTTAGATGGAGCCTAAGTTCTAAAACCGAAAATTAAATTTGTTTATTTTTCATGGGCTACAAAAATAGTAAAATTAGCTATAGAAAATTTGTTTTACTTAACATTGACGGTATAATGGTATGATCCTTTATTTGCGCATAATCATGCAAAAGCTTTTTAAGTTGTTTTGCATATACGCAAATAAAGGATCTTACCATTATACCGTAAATCTTAAGTTAAAAAATATACAGTGTGCGTTTTTAAAACTTACAATGGCTATATTTTCTAAACCAAGGGAAATATCAAAAATAAAAAATACCGTTTCTATAAAACCCAGGGGCAGGGCCGTTCCTGGGGTGACTGGGAAAATTATTAGCCGCCCTGACAACGAATGTAAATTGAGGGATACAACATTTTAGAAGAGCAAAAAAAGTCCTCACTTTCACAATCCATTATACTACTTTTATACAACTTTTCCACATTGATGCTTTCTTTATTCTTCGTAAGTATTTTTGAACAGCATAAAAAGATCCCTACTTTTAAATAACACTGTTTTATATTCCAAAATTATTTATTTTCTAAATATCGCCCTTCATTTCACAAATTTCCGCCCTTTATTTCACAATTTTCCGCCCCGCAGCGTTGTGCCCTGGTGCTTTGCACCACCCGGTGAGCACGGCCTTGCCCGGGGAAATAGAATAACGTATATTTCAAAACATCCCTAGCAACTCCTTACCCTGCACCCCAATCAATTAAAAATCTTAAATGACAATACCCCTTATATGGCACCTCTCTAGAAAGCCCATAAAATACATTTTTCGTTGGTTATAAAAAGTTGGGGTTAAATCAAATACCTATAATCTAAAAAATAATATTAATACTTTATTATTAATAAAGAATATACTACTGGAAACTGTTCAATTAAATTAATATAAAATTAAAATAATACTCCCTGTAGAGCTAACCTGCCCCCATAAAAACTTCCTATATAGTTAGTTCTAAAACTTTTCTACTTCCATATTTTCCTATCTCTAATATCAAGCGAGTTACAAGTGCCTGGCCAAATTGACAAAATTTGACAAACACTCTGTATCTTCAAAACGAATCAAGTTAGCCATGATTTACTTTCACCACTGAATTTGTTTCCAAAATGGAAATCGAGATTGTACGATCAGATTTGTTCTATCTCTTTTAGTTTTCGCTATACCCTGCAAGGTCAACGAAAAGGCGCCACCCTGTACAATTGGTTTTGTTAACGTTTAAAACTTTACATATCATAATATGTTCATTATGAACTAGCTTTTGCTCGCAGCTTCGCACGCGTTAAATTATTATATACATATAAACCTTCCTCTTAAATAACTATAAATATTTAAAAAAACGGATCAAATTCCGTTGAATAGTGATAGGAAATTTAGTAAAACAACTTTTGGTACTTCCTGTATAATATTTTTTAAATACTTATAATTATTTTGCAAATATATATATTTAAGCCATTTTTAAAACCTCTAGATGGTATAATAACATAGTTAAAATATATTTTGGTTTAAATGGTTATTTAATATAACATCTTTTTGACTCACTCTGTGTGGCAATTCTATATTTTTTATAAGCCATAGATACTTGTGCACGATTCCTATAAACACTTTTTTTCAGTTGCAATAGTAAGGTCAATATCCAATTTTAAATATAAACTATTTTTTAAACACTCTGTATATGTGTTTTTTTAAATATTATTAAGTATATATATAAACCTTCCTTTGGAAACGCTGTATCGATTAAAAAAACCGCATCAAAATTCGTTGAGTAATGTAAAATTTTAAATGTAAACTATTTTTTAACAATCTGTATATATATATTTTTTGTATGTTATTATACATATAAACCTTTCTCTTGAATCAGTCCTCTATTTAAAAAGAACGCATCAAAATCTGTTAAGTAATATCGAATTTTAAATGTAAACTATTTTTTTAACACTCTGTATATGTTTTTTTATATTATTATACATATAAACCTTTCTCTTGAATTACTCTATCTATTTAAAAAAACGCATCAAAATTCATTGCGTATAATTGACTTTAATATCGAATTTTAAATGTAAACTATTTTTTGAAAAACTCTGTATTTTTTTAGATATTATTATAAGTACTACGCATCAAAATCCGTTTAGAATAGTAACGTCAATATCAAATTTTAATTGCAAACAGTGTTTTTAAACACACTGTATATGTTTTTTTGGATATTATCATACATATAAACCTTTTTTTTTTTCACCCTTTCGGGGTCATCCCACCCAGGTCCGACGACCGCCCCCCTAGGTGGTGCACTGCAGCCTGAAGGCTTATTGTACCTTGACCCCTACTCCTTCCCATTCACACACCATTCATTCCATAACTTGGATGGTTGTTGCTCGGTCCGCATCCCCGAGCAGAACACCGTGTGCCGTTGCCCAAAACACCGCTGGTGCCGGTCACCCATCCAAATTATGGGCGCGCATTTCACTGCTTAACTCCGGAGATCGACGCTTGCCGATACAACCGAAGCCGCCACAAGCGCGCTCTATATACCATATAAACCTTACTCTTGAATCAGTCTATTTATTTAAAAAAAAACGCATTTTGAGAATAGTAACGTCAATTTCGAATTTTAGTTATAGTTTATCCAAGATAGCCGATAGACGACTAAAAATAAGCTAAAATTATATACAATTTTTTTATTACAGCGTTTCTTTTTATTATAGTTACTCTTTAATTCACCAAAGATATGTTATAGTAAGTTATGTAGCAAGTGCATAAAGTGACACTTTTTTTACGAATGGAAAGTTTGACAGCACGAGCCATTAGGCGAGTGCGGCAATCCCATGAGTATAAAGACACTTTATGCATATTAAAATAGGAAGAAAATATATTAGAAAATGAGAGTTTTAAAACCCGATCAAGAAAGAAATAATAAAAAGAGACTGTGAGAACAAACCCTTAATTTAAAAAGTGCCCGTAAATTATTTAAAGTTTAGCATGCAATAAAGACGAAATTCCATTATCTCACCGGCACACAAGGGTGTAAGCGAACATGTACTCACATACAGTTTGTCCGAAATTGGTAGGGAATGTATTGGGATATTGAAAACTAAAAGAGATGGAAAGATGGTTAAATGGGAAAGTTGTGGGAGATTTAACCGTTAACCTAATGCCAGTTTGATCTTCTTGGTTTTTGGTTTTAAAGATGAGTTCGGGATACGCACTCTTCTTACTCAGTATGTTCCTAAGTGAACTCTATAAGGCCTAGTTTTACATAAACGGAACTCGCAATCGTAAAATTGGGCCTTATAGAGTTCACTTAAGTACTTACGGAGTGCAAGTGAACCCACTTAAGTTATTTTGTAAATAACTGCAAATGTGCATATTTAAAAATTGTTGTAACTTTTATATTTCAATTAATTTTTGGATTCTGTAGAAAACATTATTAAGGACAACTATTTAAGGGCAATGCATTTCTATGATCACATTTTAATTTCACCGTTTTGGTTGTAAGATACCATTATCAAATTTTGTTTTACTAATGGCGGCCATTTTATTTTTTTACAAATTTTAAATGAACTTTTTCTTCCCTTTAAAATAATGT